>JAJQXH010000038.1:900000-1035000 GCA_022343465.1 Oscheius sp. G VE-2021 | reverse complement strand
AATTAAATTAATTAGAATACAATTAATAAATTTAAAATTAGAAACGTTTTTTAAAGAGTTAAAAGTGATTCTCCATCTTTAAATCCAGTTTTTAAAACCAATAAGTATACTACTAGTAGGCATTTTCAGAATACTTGGCGTTAAAAATAAGAATTTATTCAAAGATACATAATTCCTTAATTCACCTCGTTTTATTACCCAGTTTAGGTATAAATGCCTTTAGAAATAGTCGTCCTCTGAGTGAAAGGGCCCGTCCCACACCTCAGGAATTATTAATTTGTGACAATTGACATATTGTGAGACGGATCGCGTGCAAATGTGCCATTTTGGCTCGTTTATGCTCGCGTGGGCCCTACGTGTCCCTGCCAGCTGACTGGCGAGAGTATACCTTGATGCCTTCCCTTCTTGAACTTACAACTATATTCTAATGCTATTAAAATTACCTATAACTTCATTTTAATATATTTAAATTGAAAATATTCGTAAACAGGAGACTATCGCAATTGTTGTTGTTTTGTCAGCCGCTTTGTCGCGTCTTTCCCAGGTTGGCAAGTAATTATAGCAATTTTCATGAGAATTGCTTCATTTTCTCAATTTCTCGGATCTTACGATGCAAGTCCTAAGAAATATATTTCGAATTTAGTTTTATTGATAAAATTCGCGTAAATTTATGTAAAATTTCACATTTAAAACATTCATTTAGCTCTTACGGGGGGCGGCCTGTGTCTATCCGTCTACCCACACTAAAAATGTATGTTTTATACCCAGTTTATTGATTTTTAAATCACTATTTTGTTAATTTACCGGTAAATTTATAAAAACGCCGTTTTTCTCGACCGAAATCTTCAGAAACAAGTTACGAAAACTTTTTAAAAGACGAAAACCATTTTTCCTACTTTCAACAGTCGGTCAATTTTACAACTGTCCCTTTTGCCAGATCACTACACTGTTTCAATAAGGTTATTTAACATTTATAGCAGGTTTCTCACGGGGTGACTTGGACATTTTGATCTGCTTCTTTCGATTTGCCCGTTGGTCCCATAAATTACCAACAGCACGACCAAGGTTCGATCCCAATTGGTGCACTTATTTTTGTCTAATTTTAGTTGGCTAATATTATATCAAGAAGCATAATTAAGGAATTTTAAACAGTTAAAAAATTAATTGCACTATTTTTTATATTTTTAAATGTGGTTTTCATAGACGGCCGATGTTCCTTTCATGAATTTGTTAATTCCCGCCGATGGATCGTATCGATATTCTGTGTTTTCACATTTCCCCAGTGCACAGTCATCCCCTTTTCATCACATCCCAGCTGTAATCTTCCCTTTTCTCCCTGCCTTCCTTGGCCTTATCACCCGAGGGGCGACACCTGCTCTCTCTCGCTAAAGAAACGCCTTTTCCATCGTGTTTGACCCTTTCGAAACCCTAGAAAATGAGATATTTCCAGGTATGATAAGTTGGAGAAATGCCAAATCGCCGGTGATTTCGGAGCCGTTGGACGAGGCCAAACTGCAGGAATTGGAGGAGACGCCGTCGAGGATGAGGAGATCTGCCGACAGGAAATGTAGGTTCAAATTAGAATTCCAGGCAGGAAATACTAAAAAAGATGGGATTTATTGCTATTGCCTACTGTATTCAGTCTATTTCTACAGCTTTTTGGCAACCAAAGGCCGCATGAACTGGTTTTTACAATGAATTTCCCATTATTTTTTAAGTCAAAATTAGTGCCAGCGGGGTGCCACTAACTCCTTATTTCGAGTTCTCCACTATCCTTCTTTAATGCTTATTCCTGGATTTAAATTTTATTCTATATGTGATTTTTCCATCGAAATCGTGAAAATACCTCTTTTTTAATCGCTATCACACCCTTATTTGAATCGTTTTATCTGTCTTCGTTCGTTATCTTTCGCAAGATTTGCCTAGTGACCCTGTATTTCGCTTGTTCAAACAACGCTTGAAATTCCACCATTCCTTGTCATCACTTTAATTCAAACATTTTATTATTAATTAATACTAAATATTCATTAATTTCACGAAGTATAAACGTATTATTGTTAAATTTGTCATCTATGTTAATTACTGCCTCTCTAGGTTAATTATTGACATTCTATAATTAATTCCAAGCGGCTGTCAATAGTACCTCTTTTTCCCTCACGGTCTAAAGAGCAGGTCAGGCGGCCTTTGGTTGCAAAAAAGCGGCTTTTAATTGGCAAAAAGCAGTTCTGGGTAGTTCTTTGCTTCAGAAATCAGGCCTCCCTCATTTCTTCCTCAAACGAAGCCCAGTTTTCTGGTTTTTGTTTTCCGGGAATGGCCCCCAAATTGGGGCAAGTGGAGACGCCGTGCCACCGTGGGTGGGGTCGTTGCGCAATTCCACGGGTCGCCAGTTCTGTTATGGCCGCCGAGCGGGGCGTGGGTTCCCTTCCTGCATGCTAATTTCTACAAAAAATTGTATTTTGCCACGAAAAATTCACATTTTTTAGTCAATTTTTGCTATTTTCCATCATTTTTTTGTCATTTTCCACCTCGGTGAGGTCAAACTCTCGTTACAGTCATGAAATTCCTTCTGAAAACGGTTTGTTGACAGTACGCTTTAGTCGTTAAAGAAGGAGTGGTCCCTCCTTATCACTTCCACTACGCCTGCCATTTCTCTCAATAGTCCCACTTTAAAGGACTGTTTCCCTTTCCCTTCAGGACCACTAGACTCGTGAGAACCGTCGGCCGTGTTTTCTCCCGGTCTGTAATCCGCGCCTCTTCGGGTCACTGCCACCGCCTCCCGCGCCAATGACTGTCTTCCGAGAGATTAGGCCCCTGAGCCCCGTTATCTTTGGGCCATTGTCTTCCACGGAAGAGGCTTCTTTTAGCCAATTCCTGTCTATTTGACAAGGAAAACTAAGCCTAAGCTATTGAGTCGTCAGACGACCCTCTCGGTCTTATCGTTCCGCGAATCTAATGGGTTCCTCTCGCCTGAGACGCCAGTACTCCATTCCACTACCTAGCCATTCGATGCTCTCTCTCTCTCTCTCTCTCTCTCTCTCTCTCTCTCTCTCTCTCTCTCCCTCCCTCCCTCCCTCCCTCTCTCTCTCTCTCTCTCTCTCTCTCTCTCTCTCTCTCTCTCTCTCTCTCCCTCCCTCCCTCTCTCTCTCTCTCTCTCTCTCTCTCTCTCTCTCTCTCTCTCTAAATTCCTCCACTATCGTGTCATTTTTGTTGTTGTTTTCCCCATAAAACTTGTAGTAAAAGCCAATCTTTCCACCCAGTTCTGGTTGTTTTGATCTACTTGGTTGACCACCACTGAAAAAAGTTTCAAACAATTTCAAGCTTATCTTTTCAAACTACATTTTAAAAATACCATGGAAACCAATCATTTGAAAAATTTAACTTTTTCCAATTATTGCGCTTTTACGCACTAAAAATATTATTTTCTACTCCATTTATTGATTTTTTTAAACAACTACTTTGTAAATTTACCAGTTAATTAAGAAAAAACACCATTTTCCACTGTCGAAATCTCCAGAAACAAGTTTTAAACCACGAAACCCCATTTTTCGTACTGTCAATAGTCAATTTTACGTCTGTCGCTTTTGCCAGATCATTCCACTATTTAAACGAGGTTACTTAACCTTTAAACCAGGGTTCTCACGGGTTGGGCTGACTTGGAAATTTTGATCGGACCGTTTCTGTCCGTCCACCCATATTGGTCCCAGAAATTACCAACCACACGACCAAGGTTCTGGTCGGTGCACTTTTTTGTCTAACTTTAGTTGGTTAATGTGATAATTTGAAGCATATTTAAGGCGTTTTAAACAGTTTTAAACAAAATTGTGACGAATTTTACACTTTTTTTTTGCCAAAAAACACTTTTTGGAAGGCGGACCGGATGAAAAACCCTCTCAGTCATGCCTTGATAACGCTGGCTACCACGCCCTCTATTTAAGGAGTAAAAGTGGAATCTAGTTCAGAATTCACAGAATGGCGATGAAACATCACCACCTGCCCTTTCCTCATTTCAAAACTCCTCCCTGACTCACTCTTTCTGTTGTCCACCCTCTGTTTTGCTGGCGCCTGTCGCTGCGTCGAGGCCCTTTGTCTGCTGACTCATCTGGGAACTTCTCGTCGTACTTTTTCTCCGCTGGGCGTTTCCCAGCGCGCCTCTTTCGATGTCAGATTAGCCAGTGTCCTCTCTCATTAGAAAAACACGCCCGCCCTTTGAAGTTGGAATTGAAGATCTTTGTTTTATTTGAGAATCTCAGAGAGACCAAATTAACACTCATCAAACCAAACATTAAATTTACCCCAATTAGAATATTGCAAAGAGAAAATATCTCCTTTTAAAGCTGAGCCGGCTAAAAGTCTATATTTTTTGCAAATAAAAGCCAAAGATTGCTACAGTCAAAGTCAATAAAATCCCACGTTTAACGAACATTTGTGCTGAATAAATCGTCGTTTATGAACAGAACAGACTTCTAAATGTCTTTATACATTTAAAAAAATCCTTTTTCATTGTGGAAATTAACTTTTTTTTAATGAAAATCGGATTTCCGCTTTTTTGTTTCTGGCCGTCCATTCATCCTTAAATTACCAAACACGGCTGATCTACCCTATTATTCTTCTTTTATGCACTGAAAATGGCTTTTCTACCCTTTTTATTGATTTTGAATCACAATTTTGTATATTTACCGGTGACTAATACCGTTTTCCGCTGTCGAAAACTCCAGAAACATGTACCAAGGGTCGATCCTGGCCGGTGCAGTTCTTTTTTGTCTTTTTTAAATTGGCTAGTATGATAAAATGAAACATATTTAAGGTAATTAAAACCGTTTAAAAATTTCACCAGTTTTCAAATTTAGAAAAAG
The DNA here is from genome assembly GCA_022343465.1 of Oscheius sp. G VE-2021. NCBI lineage: Eukaryota > Metazoa > Nematoda > Chromadorea > Rhabditida > Rhabditidae > Oscheius > Oscheius sp. G VE-2021. The sequence continues at coordinate 1,030,147 of JAJQXH010000038.1, read as the reverse complement.
TGGTTTTCATATGAATTTTCAAAAGTGTATCAAAATAACGTCGAAAAGCACGTGAATACTATCAATTTTTCAACAAAATAGACGAAATATTTTTGTTAAATTAGAACAAAAACTAGTTATACGCAATTTATCTTCGGTAACAGTTCATAATTTATAAAACTACACTTTTTAGGCGCAATCGTTTAAAAAAATAAAAATCCACACTGCAAAAATCTACATGTGACTGTATGAAACCAGGAATGTCAAAAGTCGTATTTAGGGCCCGCAAAGCCATAAACGCGTAAAGATAGACGAATTCTGCGTTTCTCAGACGGAACCAGTTGGAATATGGCGACGTAAAAGTCAAAGCGAAGGTCTCGCCTGTGACCGCCTGGCCAGCCAGCACTTCAGTAAAAGGCTGCTGAATCGATAGTTGTGACCGCGGTCACTGCCGCCGCTAAACGTTCCACTTGGCCTCTTTTCCTCCACTTTCCCCCTTCTTCTGAGCCTTCTGAAGCCGAGTTTCCAGCAGAAAAGGGGATTCTTCTGCCTCAGAAGGCAGCCCGAGGCATTTTGTGTCCGCCGGCTGAGCGCCCTCGCCGTAATTGTGTTGTCCAGTTTGGCAGCGTGAATCTCTGTGGCAGTGCAATTATCTCCGCGCTTTTCACCCCTGCCGACCGGGCTTTTATTACTTTTCTGCGCAGCGCCGGACTCAGTTTATACGGATTGTTTATGACTGCTGCAGGGGAGTCCTGCCCTTTGCCCCATTTGCACACGCCTGGCTTAAAAAAGAACCAAGAATTAGAATAGTGCAAAGAATATCAGAACCAAACTTCATATTTAAAGATTTTTCTCATGTTTCACTTCAGAGTTGACCGAAAATTGGCTCAAAGTTGATCAATTTATCGTTATTTTAGTGATTAACCTGAATTTCATTCAAGTTTTTGTGTTTTCCTGTAAAGGTTAATTTTCTCGAATTTCTCCTTATTTCATACCGATTTTTCAATCCACACTCTAAACATTGCAAAACTTTATATTTTAATTAAAGAAAAATAAAATTTGTTTCATTTGAAATTAGCTTCCCTCATTTTTAAAGCATTTGCATATAGCACCAAATAGCAGGTTCCGCTTTAAAAGCGTTTAAAAGCGTGAATTTGCTCAAATTGTAATTTATTGCTTAAAAAAAAAGCAAACAATTAAAATTCACGTTTTTTTCAAAAAGAGATGCTTTTTTTTAAATTATGTAATGAGATTTTTGAAAATCGTGAAATTCGAGGTTTTCATGAAAATCTCTTTTAAGATTTAAAAATTCAATTGATGACCCTTTTTCTTTAATGTTTTTATGGATATCACCCTCTAAACGCCTCAAAACCTCCCCGAAAGGACTCTACTCGGATTGTTTGCTCGCTTTGCTTCCTATTTGTTTGAATAGTGTCCTCTTTCAATTGCAGCAGTCTAATGATCGAGAGACTTTTTCGGGCTGAGCCCCCGTTTTGGCGCCCTTTCTCCACTTTTGCGGGAGGATTAGAGACGATTGGGCGACTTTTTGAAGTTCACATTTTGAACCAAAGTTCAAGACTGAAAGTGTTTCGGAAAACCTTGATTTTTTTTAAAAGATTTTCAAAGTTTTTCGAAGTTTGGGACAGTTTTCCTGCAGAAACTTGTTTTCCAGGCCGTTTACGAATCGTATAGTACTTTTATCAGTTTGCCAAACACAACCATCTCAGCCAACATTTGGTGTTCCCTCGTTTCTACGGAAAATAGGCTGTTTTCCAATAAAATTGTAACACTATCCGGCCTCATTTGAATTTAGCACCCCATATTTGCATAAAGCACCCAAAAAGCTTATTTTTAATGTAATTATAAGCTTTTTGGAAATTAAAAGCCGCTCTTCTGGCAACCAAAGGCCGCTTGGAAACCAGTAGTTCCAGATTACCTTATCCGTCACAGAAACAGCGTCGAATCGCACTTGTCCAATTCGATCACTCGAATCCGTCGCGTTTCGGTTTTTCCTTTGTGATTGATGATTGTCGGGCCGAAAGTAGTAAAACAACTGCTAGTTTCTGTCTGATTCGCTCGGAACTCTCCAGTTACAAGTTTATTCGCCGTGACAGCTCACATTCGGGTGCTGGTTTCTGGCCTAAGTCATTCAAGTGACCCATTTGGAAATAGGCTATTCCCGAAGAGTTGCGAAAAGTTCTCGTTTTCTTTCTTTTGACGAAATATAGTGAGATTGCGTCAAAAAGAGAGATATTTTCTGAAGAAGCATTGAACGCTACCCGGATCCTGTTAAACAGTGATTTTACAAATTTTATGTTTTTAGAAGTCCCGTGATTTGAGCTCTTTGGCTTTTGCATGAGTCAAATCTCTCTCAAAATGACAATTTCTCATTTAAACAGCTGTTTTCACACCAATCTATTGAAATATATTCTCTGAATTGGATAAAATGCCTCATTTCCGCCTCTCCTTCCCGTGAACTTGTTGACAAACCAGCAACAAGGCCACAATGGCGGTGGTTGTCTATGAAGAGTTCCTTTGTTTCGACCCAAAACCAGTTCTCTGGCGCAAAAGTATCACAGTTCGAAAGGGATGAGTCACGTGTCGCTCTTCAATTGACTGATCGGCAAAGCAAAGAGGCTGTTTTGAAACCCTCGAAGAAGAGAAAGTGATTCACCGCTTGGACATACAGAAGACGCCTACGGTACCGGGTGAATGACCCAAGGGAGAGGGACTTAATGGCCCAACATTCCAAGGAAGGAATTTTGGGAACTTCGTCATGTTTCTTCGGCGAACCAGAGAGTTTGGTTCGATCGAGCTCTTGATTTTTGAAAAAAAAACCGTTTTTTTGCAATCAAAAGCCGCTTTCTGGCAGCCAAAGGCCACTTGGGCCGCTTTCTGGCAGCCAAAGGCCACTTGGGCAGCTTTCAACCAAAGGTCGCTTTTTAGCAAGCAGAGGCCGCTTTTCTGTCTTTTTCAACAAAAGACCGCTTGGACCGTTTTCTGGCAACCATTTGCCAGTTTTCTAAAACCAAATGGCGCTTTTGTGCAATCAAAGGCCGCTTGAGCCGCTTTTTTGTTTTCTGGCGACCAAACGCCGCTTGGACTGCTTTTTTCTATCGAATGCCGCTTTCTGGCATCCAAAGGCCGCCTTTTTGCAACAAATGTCCGCTTTTTCAGCCACTTGTCGCTTTTTTTTTGCAGACAAAGACCGTTTGGACTAATTTTTTAACCCAATGCCGCTTTTTTGGCTATTGTGACGACCACTTTCTGGCAACCAAAGGCCGCTTTTTGCAACCGAAGATAAATATTTTTAAACAAAATTTTGTATTTGATAGACCGTTTTACCTATGTTTTGAGAATACTGTCAGGAGCTGTTATTTTCCTTGACATCAAAAAATTCAATTTCATCCATCTTCAGACTGCCTTCCTTGGGAATTCCTCGGATCAAAAGCCATCCTCCTAATGAGCGCCTGAATTGAGGCGGCGGGCGTGGTGGTTGACGGATGGCGACGTGTTTTGTCGGCTGCCCAGCTGTGGCCCTCCGGAGACCCCGCGAATCCCTTTTCTGCCGCCTTTTGTCGCCCTTCATTCTAATTGCCCCTTCCGCCTATGAATATAAACGCGTTAACGACGCTCATCGACGACTAGCCGGGGGAATTACGTCGGGATAAGCCCCTCTTCACTTTGAAACACGAGGCTAAAAGATTTCTTCTGCTGCTTCTTCTTCTCTTTTACACTGCGTTGACCCCTGTCCGCCATCCGCAGCTGTTTCCAGCCCCTGCCGCCGCCGATGGCTTTTTGCACCGCTATTATTCGGTCACTCGGCACTACGCTTTCTGTCTGATTCATCGATCTACCACATTATTCCGCTTTTACGCGCTTAAAATAGCTTTTTCCACCCTATTTATTGATTTTTAAATCACTATTTTGTAAATTTACCGGTAAATTGAGAAAAACACCGGTTTCCTCTGTCGAAATCTCCAGAAACAAGTTTTAAAACCACGAAAAAAACAATTTTGTTATATCAATAGCGGCCAATTTTTACATTTGCCACTTTTGCCAAATCACTCCACTTTTTCAACGAGTGGTTAAACTTGGTCGAAAATCCTATTTTCAAAAGCTGTAATCCCCATTCAACCGAGTAATCTCGGATGGTGGATGATTCAACTGAGTATCTCACTTTGTGTAAGCCGAACACCTGGATCTTATGCTCGAAGCGATGGCTTTCGGTTGTCGCCGCCTTGCCTACACATTCGATCGTCGACAGATGGCTACCTATTGCTGACAGTAGACACTTTGACACATGGGCCATGGAGTCGCTGAAGCCATTAGCCATGGAAGAGAGATGTCTTGGTTGCGGAGCTTTTGGCAACATTGAGGGACACCTTTTCCCCCAAAAAGCTTTTCTTTTTCAAAATTTCCGTGTTCCTCAGTCGAAATCTCCAGAAACAAGTTTTACAGTTTAAACGACCAAGAACCATTTTCATACTGTGAATGCTCGGTAAATTTCACATCTGTCGATTTTGCCTGACGACTCCACTGTTTCCACGAGACCAGGGTTCTTACGGCCCGAGATTTCTGGGAAATTTAGACTATTCCGGCCTGTGTCTGCCCACCAGCCCAAATTGGTCCGGTAAATTACCAACCAAACGACCAAGGTACGATCCCTATCATTGCACTTCTTTTAGTCCATACTCTAAGCAAACGGAAACCTGAAAATGGTGAATTTGGAAACACCCACCACCTTTTTTATTAGGGTGACTAAATACAAACTCTTAAAGATGAATCACTAAACCTACACCCACGTCTAACAATTACTGAGAGTTTCACCCATACCTCTTGGTTGGCCGCTTTTGGCAACCGTAGGCCGCCTGAACCACTCCGAGGCCTCGTTTCTTTTTTATTGGATCCTGAGGGGCCTTTCTTTTTTACATCCTCTCCATACCACGTCCAAGGGTTTTTACCCCTTCTTGTTCTGAAGAACTAAGATATCTTAAATGAGTCGTCATAGAACTCTTTTCGACTGTATTTGCCTATGGTGTTCATTTCTATATGCGGCGGGCGGACTATCCTTGCCGCGGCCGCTGATCTCGTACGGATGTGAAACAAAAAGCGGCGCCATGTCAGACCATCAGTTTTCTGCGTCTTTTCAGGCGGGAACATTAAATATTCGAAAGAGACGATCAAGCAGTCGATAAACCGATAGATTAGACGGACGCGTAAACACCGCGCACGTAGTTCGTCAAGTGCCTGTCGCCTGAAATGGTCGAAAAATGGCATTTCAGATTCACATTTCTCCAAAACGGCGTATTTAAACCCAACGGTTATATATTTTCTAAATTAACTTTTCGAACTCTTTAGTTTGAGATAAAATCAAAAAGGTCCCCTGACGGTTCCTTTAAAGTCAGTTCTCTGATCTCTTGTGTGACTTTCTCCTCCGCCGTGTCCTGAATCGAGCCCTCTGGCCCCATCCTGTCGTCGTTAACGCGGTCGTGGCTAAATGGAATACGCGTGTTTTTCCTCCGTCCGTTCGTCCACACCTCCTCTTTTGTGTCCCCTTCCATGTCCACAGGTGTCTCCATTGTCCATCTCCCTGATTGGCGCTTCCTCCCCCTCTGCCCTAATTGCTCCCAGCTCGTGTTTAATAGATGCCGTGTGAATGCTGCCACTTATCCCCTCCCTCGGCGGATCCTCTCCAGCTGATTACGAGTGTTTGCCCAGGGATTTGCGCACTTTCCTTGTTCGGAGAGAGGGAGGGGTGCCCATTGATCCGTCGTGTTTTCTGAAGCAATTCCTCCCGGATGACATCCTTCCGCCGCCGTCACTCACCGCCCCTCGGCAATTGTTTTGCGCTCCTTCTGTGGCCACTCGCGACAGGATATGCCCACTTTCCGCCACTGATTGACTGCTTTGCTGAAAGCTAGACCCTTTTTTCTATGGAAAATTCACAAAATTACTTAGTTTCCTAACTTTGTTAATGATTTTTTAGCGTTTCTTAAGACAACGTGGAAAATTCGCCATTTTCGCTAGTCTCCAGCTATTTTACCCAATATTTGACGCGTAAGATTCGAAACCGTTGGGATTGGCTTTTTCTACTAAATTTATTGATTTTTTAAACCTAAATATTGTGAATATACTCGTAAATTAAGAAAACGCCGTTTTCCTCTGTCGAAATCTCCAGAAACAAGTTTTAAACCACGAAACAACATTTTTCGCACTGTCAGTAGTCGGCCAATTTTGCATCTGTCGCTTTTGCCGGACCACTCCACTGTTTCAATAAGGTTACTTAACATTTATAGCAGGTTTCTCACTGGCTGACTTGGAAATTTTGATCGGCTTCTGTCGATTCGCCCGTTGGTCCCATAAATTACCAACCACACGACCAAGGTTCGATCCCGGTTGGTGCATTCTTTTTTGTGTAACTTTAATTGACTGATATGATAATTAGAAACAAATTTAAGGCATTTTTGACTTTTAAAAATATCATTTGGGTGTGTTTTGAGCCTTAAAACAAATGTTTTAAAACAATAATAAAAATTACTGCAAAAAAGAAAATTGCATTTTTTTTTTCGAAAATCCAAAAAGTAATATTGGTCCTTTTGTCCCCAGATCTCAACCAAACTGGCCACCCGCCTGCGCCAAAATCCCGTCGTTTGTTGTTTTTTTGCCTGGGGGATTTCCGCCGATTTCCCCTCTCTCATTCCCCCTCCCTCCCTCTTCCAAAAAATGCTCTCCCAACTGTGGCCTCCCGAAATTCTCCGTATATTCTGCCTCTGTGGTGATTTGCGATCATGTATGTATACTTCATTTCATTTGCGTATATACAATCTGCGCTCCCATTCCACCTGCTAAATGCCGTTATTTCAGCCACCTTCTTCAACCGTCCGGCCGCCCAGCGCATCTCATTCGGCGCCCGACGTCGCGGTCATTCTGTGGATTCTCCCCTGCGCCGGCCCGTCTCCGAGCAGCCGACGATGATCGGACCAGGGCAGTCGGCGGCACTGCCCGCCATGCCCCCCGAAGAACAACTGGCCGTTCTCTTCGATGAAGTTCTGGTGGGTTTGAAAAGAAGCCGCAGAAAGCGGCCTCAGGTTGCAAGAAAAAGCAGAAAGTAGCCTGAGGTCGCCAGAAAAGGCGGAAAGCGACCTTAGGTCACCAGAAAAGCGGAAAACGGCCTCAGGTCACCAGAAGAAGCAGAAAATAGCCTGAGGTCACGAAAAAGGAGTTCGCTTTTTGGCAAGATAGCCCTTTTTAAAACTACCAGCGTTTCCTATGTCAGTTGGATTACGATGACTGGTTCTGGCTAGGTCATATAGTCTGACTACCTCAGTCATCCGGTAGAAAATTGGACAAGCTGTGATTGTTGGTGAAATTTGCCGCGCCGCGAATTAGGCATTGACCCTGATCGGACGGAGATTAGCGGAAACAGGTGTGAGTCAGAAGTGGTGGAAAAAGAGAGGTAATTGGGTGGTAGGTAAACAAAAAACGAGGGCTCAAAAGGTTTAAAAAAATGAAAATTATGATTTTCGGCTTTAATAGGCTTTAATAGAGAAGACTTCTTAAAGGGACCATCAGACCTTTTTTTAACTTTATCTCAAATTAAAAAGCTTAAAAGGTTTTTTTGAAAGTATATAACAATGTGAAGTTAAAATGCGTCGTTGTGAAGAAATCTGAATCTGAAATGTCATTTTTGGCCAATCCATGCGACAGGCACCTGTGGATAACAGGAATTTTAACGCACACGGTGCTTAAGCATCCGTCAAATCCATCGGTTTATCTACGTTTTGGTCGTCAATTTCGAATGGTGGATGTTCCCGCCTGAAAAGACGCAGAAAACTCTGGTAGCGCTGCGAATTTCACACCCGTACGAGATCAGCCCCACTTCGCCTGGGGAACCCGTTGTATTCATTCGAGCTCATCTGTGGCCTGCAGCTGATCACGGATGCCACGCAATGCGGCCCGTTCACGTGGAACGAGGCGGTGCGCTTTGATCCCCTCCGAGGGGGGCGTTTTAATGCGTCAATCGCCATCTGAAATAGATTTCTGGTTGTTGCTGAATTAACCCAGGGAAATGGATGGGGGGGGGGGGGGCGAATGATGACGGATCGTCTTTTTGCGGACAGAAATTAGGGAAACCAGTTGGCGGCCAGGAAAAAAAGAAAATTAAAACCAATGTTTGACGCGTACGATTCGAAACTACTTAAAATGACACTAAAAAAGTATCTTTTGAGGTGCTATATTCAAATTAGGGGTCAGTAGTTACCAGAAAGCGGGTTAAGCGGCCTATGGCTGCTCCTTGTATCCTGGTATGTGCTAAATTCAAATGAGATCTTGTCAAACAATGCTTAAACTGATTGAATTTCAGAAGAAAATGGACCTGCCGGTGGACAAACTGCGCATTCTGAAGGAGTACGACAACCAGAAGAAGTGGCAATTGGTGAATGACCAGGTGGGATATTAGCGTAGAGCCTGAGTAAATTGGATGCTTCAGATGCAGATGACTGCGCAGAACAACACGTCGGTTCCCTCGGAATACCTGACGAAGCTGTCCTATTTCATGGACAAGAAGGCTCTGAAGAAGAACAAGAAGGTGCTGGGAGACGAGACTTCGACGAAGGTCCTCAGACACATCGAGTGCTCCCTCAGGACCAACAGCGTAGAGTCAGTTTTTCATTATTTTTTGAGAAAAAAGTCTTTGTTCTACTTGTTTTCTCAAATCGCAGGGATTTTTGAGCCGACCCAGCCCGCCTTCCAAAAATTAGACGTCTAAAATCAGTTTTTTTAATGTTTAAAATCCATAAAAGAGGATAGTTAAAGTAGAAATTGATTTATAGAATTCTCATTTTCAGTTGGGTAATCGAGTTCCTGAATCCGCCGAACAAGGGTCTGGACGTGCTGGTCGAGTACATGAGCCATCTGCTCACAGAAACCACCGCGGGGTCAGTTTTTATCTCTCTTTTTCCTTATTTTCCATCTTCAGATGCAGCGAACTGCCCTCCTCTAGCTCTCTCGAGGCATCCGAATCATCCTCTTCCATCTTCAGTAGGAAAAGTGAGTTTTCTGATTGTTTTCCTTTAAAATTTATTAAAATTTTCAGATTTGAACACTTCCAGTCGCTCGAGGATCAGTAAGAACGTGGGAGACGTGGAGGACGACATCCACGTGTGTGTCATGTGTCTCAGGGCCATTATGAACAATAGGGTTGGTTATTTTAGTGTAATATTCTAATGAGATCGTGTTTAGCGTGGATTCCAATTGGTGTTCGACGATCCGCGTGCCATCTACTGCATTGTTAGGAGCATTTTACAGCCTAGTTTGAGGTTTGTTTGGGAAAATCGCAGAATTCATCGAAAAATCAGGTGTAAATTCAGAGAGAAAGAGAGGGGAGAGGCTGAAAAGTGGAAAATGGCAACAAAGCGGCCTATTACTCCCCAAAATCAACAGAATGAGGTCATTGAAGTTTATTAGAGAATACTACATATTGTTCAAAAATACAATCGATTGAGTTGAAATCATCATTTCTTGGACTTTTTGACCTCCTTGACCAGTTTCTTGATTGGCATCGGGGGAGAAATGGTTCTTTTCACTGGAAAAATGACATTAATTTGATAAAGATAGAAAAGTTTTAAAAAAGCGTTATAAAATAAGGCTTTAAAAAGTTTCTTGAAATTAGAATTTAGCGCCACTCACCAGTGAAAAGGGGCTTGGCTTTGGGTAGAGGAAGGACCATGATCTTCTTCTTGTCGTTCTTGGAGATGGCGGGTCGATCCAACTGCTTCGTCTGAATATTGTCTTCATAAAAGAAGGATTAGAGTGACTAACAGTGCGGAGTCCCTTGACAGCCTCTGCCTTCTTCTTGCTGATTCTGTCGGTGATGGCCTTCAGTTTGGCCTCGTCGATGGCCTTCTTGTCCTGCTTCGTGTCACGGCACATTTTGGTTGTAGAAGTGAGAGAGAATAGAGAGAAGATCGAACTTATTAAATGAATGGAGCAAGCTGGGTATATGGCCTCAAAAGCAGATAAAACTTCTACTTCGAAAAATGGCATCTGCGCGGCACCGCAGGGTATGCCGCCGGTTATTCACATGGGCGGGGGAAAGCGCTGGCTGAGAAATGAATAACTTTGGGAATACAATACAATACAATACAATTTATTCCGGATCACGGCTGGATCGGAGAGATCTTGAGCGGATGGTTTTGCTCTTGCCGGCGGGTCCCAGTGCTTCTTGTGTAGGCAGACGTTGAGCGAAGGCGCTTCTGTTGTCCAGTCTCACAGCAACAAGGAGTAGTGTCGATGACGGTCCCTCCTTGACGAGGTTCTGTGACCGGATTCAGCTTGTCAGCGGAGCGAATGAAGAGCCGACCGCTCGGTGGTGAAGACTTAGAGTGAATGAAGACTTAGCGTGAATGAAGACTTAGCGTGAATGAAGACTTAGCGTGAATGAAGACTTAGCGTGAATGAAGACTTAGCGTGAATGAAGACTTAGCGTGAATGAAGACTTAGCGTGAATGAAGACTTAGCGTAAATGAAGACTTAGCGTGAATGAAAATTGGTAATGAGGTGTGGAAATAGTGTATAAGAATATTAAAGTATCCGTTGAAAGTTGAATACAATGGTTTATGAGAGAGAGAGAGAGAATTCCAAAATCCACTGCCCTGCCCGGGCCGTGGGATCTACCAGACAAACATCTAGAGTTCGGCCCCAAGTAAAAATTGCTATTTTCAGGACGAAAACCCTGGTCGTGCAGATGCTCTCCTCGATTTGCATGGTGCAAGGCGGCCACGAGTTGGTCAGCGACGCCTTCGATAATTTCCGCTTCGACTACAAGGAGATGCGCCGTTTCCAGACCCTCATGAACATCGTCCGAAACCCCGAAGGTTTGTTTTGCTAACAATTTTCTTTCAAAATTAAAAGAAAAAGTAAAACTTGCCATTTCCAGAATTCCACGTGGAGTTCCTCTCGTCCGCCGTGCAGTTCATGGACATATTCGTCAATTCCGTCGAGGATCTCAACTACCGTACCTACCTTCAGTACGAGTTCGCTCTAGCTGGCCTAGACGACTATATTGAGGTGAGGGAGGACCGTAATCTTGGAATTTCTACAGTAATCTGGGTATTCCTACGGTTGTTGATCAGGTCAAGCGGCCTTTGCCATATTTGTACGGTATATTACCGTAATTATGGTACTGCTACCGTAATTTAGTTGTGCCTACAGTAATACAGCCTACCGTAATCCGAGATCTTCAGGCGATGCACGAGTGCGAATCGGAGGAGCTGCAGGCGAGGATGTCCTCCTACATGAACAGCCAGATCGACGTCGCCGCCCTCACGGAGGACTCCCATCGGAAGACGGAACTCATCGGAGAGAGCGAGAGACTCAGATCCAAACTTTCACTGGTCAGTTTCTCTCTCTCTCTTTCTTTCTCTCTCTATATCTTCATTCCCTCTCTAACGGTGGCTTTTCCAGGCAAACGAGCGGATCCAAGAAGTGGAGGCCAAGTGGATCACGGACAAGGCGGCCCTCGACCGAAGGCTGCAAGATCTGGTGAAGGAGAGGGAACGACTGGAGACGGAACACGAATCTCAGAGGGGAACCTGGAAAAAGACGCTCTGTAAGTGGAGATATTTGAAAATTAGGAAGTTTGATTTCAGCGGAGAAGGAGAAAATGCACAGAGACCAGCAGACGAGACTGGCGCAGAGGATAGCCGAGCTGGAGTCCATACAGAAGACCATGCAAGGTGAGAGAGAAAACGAGAGCGAGGGAGAGAGAGAGAGATCAACCTTTATTTATTACCCCTTTTCTTTCAGCCGGTCTCCAAGTGCAGCAGCAACAACGCGCCCCGCCGTCTCCCCCTCCACCGGCTCCTGGCCCTCACCGCGAGAATGGGACCGTCCCTCCGGCCCCTCCTCCGCCTCCAGCCGGCCTCACCTCTCCTCCGCCGGCGCCCATCTCTTCGGCTCCTCCTCCTCCACCTCCACCTCCTCCGCCCGGTCTCACTGGAAAGGGAGGACCCCCTCCTCCTCCACCACCGCCTCCTCCTGGCCTCGGTGGCCCTCCTGCTCCTCCCCCTCCTCCGGGCATGTTGATGGTGCCGATGGAGGCCAAGCAGGTGAAGAAGGTTTACAAGACGGTCAACAAACTGCCGCAGCTCAATTGGACGGCCATGAAGCCCCAACAGGCGAAGAATACGGTATTCGAGGATCTGAACGACGAGAAGATCATAGACAAACTGGACTTTACCAATCTGGAGGCCATGTTTAAGATGACCACGACGCCCCAGGCCCTCTCGGATTCTATGAATGATGGAAACTCGACCATTGGACAGCACAGCCCTGGATCCACCGGAAGCGGACCGGTTTCGAAGAAGAACACCCTTCTGGATGCGAAGAGGCTTCAGAATGTGGCCATCACGAAGAGGAAACTGGCGATGGACGCCCGATCCATCATGACGGCAGTGCATCAGCTGGATCTCACCAAGTTGTCGGCGGAGAAGGTGAGATTTTGGGGGAAATTGAGATAATTTGGTGGTTTAGGTCGACATTCTGGCTAGGATTCTGCCGACGGAGGAGGAGAGGAAGACTTTTGCGGATAAGGAAGAGGACGAGACGCTTGGAGATGAGGTTTGTTCAGAGAGAGATTTCCGGAAAAGCGGCCTGTGGGTGCCAAAGCGGCCTAAGATCCCCAGAAATCAACAGAATGAGGTCATTTAAGTTTATTAGAGAATACTACAGTTTGTTAAAGAATACAATACAATCGATTGAGTGGAAGTCGTCATTTCTTCGACTTCTTGACCTCCTTGACCAGTTTCTTGATTGGCATCGGGGGAGAAATGGTTCTTTTCACTGGAAAATATAACATTATTATGAGAATGAGAGAATAAGAAATTAAGGTCTTTTTGACTTTAGAATTTAGCTACTCACCAGTGAAAAGGGGCTTGGCAATGGGAAGAGGAAAGGCCATGATCCTCTTCTTTTCGTTCTTGGAGATGGAGGGTCGATCCAACTGCTTCGTCTGAATATTGTCTTCATAAAGAAGGAAATAAGTGACTGACAGTGCGGAGTCCCTTGACAGCCTCTGCCTTCTTCTTGCTGATTCTGTCGGTGATGGCCTTCAGTTTGGCCTCGTCGATGGCCTTCTTGTCCTGCTTCGTGTCACGGCACATTTCGGTTGTAGAAGGGGAGAGAGAGAATTGAGGAGAGATCAGAAGATCCAACTTATTGAATGAGGGGTGAAAGCTGGCTATATGGCCTCAAAAGCAGAGAACTTCTGCTTCGAAAAAGGCATCAGCGCGGCACCGCAGGGCATGCCGCCAGTTATTCCAATGGGCAGGGGAAAAGCGCGGGCTGAGAATAGGATAACTTTGTGAATGAGGTGTGGCGATTGTTTTTTTTTTTAAATAGGAATGGTTTAAGGGAATTTTAATTTTAAGGCATCTAAAACCGTTTAGAGAGTTTTCTTGTTATAAGAAGATTTTTGGTTTGACAACCCCGATTTTCACAATGCTTTTGTTATGCTTGCCAGTGTAAAACCAGTGTTTATTTGGCACTTTGCGTGCAACAAACTAAGTAACATAAAACAAACTATCCTATCTACCGATGAATACTAAAACTACTGGTTTGGGTGCTATATGCAAATTTGGGGTGCTAATTCCGACTGAAATACCGGATTGTGTCAATTTCTGATTGGCTTCGAAAGTCATTCGGCCGTCTTTATTAATTCTAAAAAAAATTCTTAAATTTTCTTTTCCTCTCAAACTTCCCATTTTCAGGATCGTTTCCTGGCTGCCCTTTGCACGATCGAGCGTCTGGAGCACAAACTGGCCGTGATGCGAGTGATGGCCGACTTCACCGAGAGCGTCGCCCTCCTGGAGCCGGTAATTCCCCCTTTTCTATCGATAAAAAAGTCCATTTTCAGCAATTCACTCACGTGACAGCCGCTTCGAAGTGTGCCCGTGAGGCGGCCGAATTCCACAAGGTTCTGGAGGTCATCCTGGCCTTTGGAAACTACATGAACAGTGGGAAGAGGGGAGGCGTCTACGGATTCAAGCTCTCCAGTCTGGACTCCCTCGCCATCCTCAAGTCTCCCTCCGACCGATCCCTCACCCTCCTGCATATGGTAGTGCAGGCAGTGGAGAAGTCCTTCCCCGAACTTACCAAGTTCGGAGAACAACTCAAGTTTGTGGAGAAGGCCGCTGGAGGTAGTTTTCTTGTTGAAGTTTTCAATAAAAGATCAATTTCAGTGCAATGGGACAGCGTCTCTCAGGACACGAAGGAGTTGGAAACGGGATTCCAGAAGGCGCAGAAGGAACGGGAGCTGAAGGCAGCCGGCTGTCCCCCATCGTTGGAGAAGTTCGTGGTGGAGAATCAGGAGAGGATGGGACAACTCACCGAACAGTTCAAACTCGCTCAGGTTTATCCTGTTGTGTTAATGGAAATGGCAAAGTTTCCAGAAAACCTTCGAATCTTGTGTGGAATTCTATGGGGAGAACCCGAGGACCATCCAACCGGCCGAGTTTTTCACGAAACTCACACAGTTCGTCATGAATTTCAAGAGGTGCAAGCAGGAGAATGACAACAGGATATTGGCTGAGAAGGTGAGAATTTATGAAAAAATGGGCTCATAGTAGGTCTGCATCCAAAATAAATTATAGTTATCACTAAAAAAAATTATATCGGCCCGTAACCCTTAATAGCCCATAAAATTACGTTGGCCCTGAAAAAATAATAAAGGACCGAATGTTTTAAAATTTAAAATATTAAAAAAACACTTTTTTCTTAAACATTTTATTTTATTTTGAAATCGAACAGTTTTAGACATCTTTTTATTTTTATTTTAATTAAGAATTATAGAGGTTCTTTTTTAATATTGATGAAAACGTTTTGTTTTAATGTTTTAAACGTTTTTGTAGATCGCGGTACTTTTTTAAAAACCGCTGTAATGGTCCTAGAAAATTACGGCGGTCCTCATAAATAAATTACAGCGATCCTCAGTAAAGATTATTTTTCATTCTTTGGTTACCGTTACCCTTAAATTAGTGAAAACTATAATAGAGTGGTCCTAAACTTTTAAAGGGACGCTAATCCAATATTGAGCTAAAAAAGGAGAGGTATAAATGCAACATGCAAATATTCCTTTTCAGAGACAGAAGGAGGAGGCCGAGCGCCGTTCGAGAGCAGCCCAACGGCCTGAGATGAAGAACGAGTTGTTGCTGGAGTTGGCGGAGAAGATGGGAACCAACAAGAGACAGAGGGCGAAGATCGACAGCCAGCAGATAGGCCACGGAGACTTTGAGAAGATCATGAGCGGTACGTTTTGTTTCTTAGTCTTCAAAACCACTTTTTGTGTTAAAACATTATTAAAATATCTCTTTTCAGGTCTGAAAACCACCTTCCCCTCGGACGCCGTCGCTCCCACGCCGCCTCGTCGCAAAGTGAGCGCGAGTCCTTCGCCCGCCGGTCGTGCCGGCCCCCCTCCGGTCGCTCCCAAGACGCGCGTGATAGCCGTCGACCGCGACCGCAAGTGATCCCGTGTGTACGTGTGCGCGTGTGTACATAGATAGCCGCTTCCCTTTGTTCTTCCGGGTGTCAGACATCGACTGGTCCTCTCTTGCCTCGACGACTGCAGACACTGGGCATAATAACTGATTCCCACCGGTGTCCTATTAGATTGTTGAATTGTTGCCTCGATCGGAGAAAAAGAGTGCATTTCCCATAGCAGATTTCGCATTTGTTAATAAAACTCGTTCTATTGTTTGTATGAATAACAGAGAAATAAATTTTCTCATTTGGCTGTTTTTTTCTTTTGTTTGGGGTAAAAACCAAGTACGAACTAAAATCGAGTTCTATGGATCAATGTTTGTGTACGCTGCAAACATAAAATGACACGAAAAAGTACTTTTTGCGCGGATATATTCAAATGTGAGGTGCTAAATTTTCAGGGCCCCCCTGAGCTTCATTTTCGGCATGGAGGGAAATTGAATAAAAATTGAAAATACTAGCTTTCAAACTCATAAAATAGCGTTTTTATTTGTTGATTTTCATTTTTTTTAAAGAAAAGTGAAAACTCAATACACAAAGAAGAATAAAAGAAAAAGTTAAACGTTTGAAAATGGAAGAAAACCGTAATGGTAGATCAAACCATAAATTGTGGATTAAAACGATATGAAGATGTTCACATGCCGCCCTCTTCCCATTCCGGGCTGAAGGCTGTCTCGACAATACATGTCATCTTTTCGCAAACCTTGATAACTCATATGTGTCTTAAATATTTATTGTCTTAAAACAAGATTCACAAATAAATATGGCAAAATAAATGTTTCAAATAAATATGGAACAACTACACACAAAACACGTATACCAAATAAATAGGTTTTTGTCCTTATCACGCATTGGTTTCTGATGGTAGGGTAGTCACAAACGCGACTGGGCTGTTTTTATTTTTTTAGTTTTCTATACTTACATACAGTTTTCTTTTTCATCCTCTTCATGCGTGTGGTGCTACCTCTGTCACCTCCAGGGGAATGCTTATAGAGTAGACTTGGTTGTGTGTGTTCTTGCAACAACAGGGAAAATTCAACCAAGCGAATTTCAGCAGACCACTTAGCATCCAGCACGTGATTCCCATATTAAGCAATGGAAACGAAAGCACTACAGGTTGTAGGCCCTGAACATGCAAGTTATCATAAACATCAACGTGCCTGTTCAACATATTTAAGTATTTGTAAAACGTCATCCCGTATTTCATATACCGGCATAATCACCAGTGAGGTTGTTATGTAAAAAATCAGAGTAAATACAATAATAATGACCTGAAACAAAAATATTTAAGATTATTAAACTTTTTACCTTGAAAGCTAAACCAAAAGCGATTTTCTTATATCCAGGTAGCCTTAGAACTGTTACAAAACAATATATGGTTGCAATACAATAAACAATTAATGTAAGTGATTGCGTGCATATAGTTATCTGAACATGTTAGCCGTCGAGATGCGTGACTTACTATGCGTGAGTAATCCGAGAACGTGACAACGTATTCGCTGGTGAAAAATTCCAATGTTTTTAGTATTGTATTCAGCAATACAGCATATCCAAGTCTTTCACAATTTTTAATACGTTTCGTTAGAATTATCTCTGATAAAATTAAACAAATAGTAAAGTTATTCACTTGATTTATTTCATTTTGGCTGAAAGACTGTGATGAAATTACCATAATAAAGAAAGAAAGAAAGGAGAAATTAAAGCTTCTTTCAAGTCCTTTTGAAATTTGACTTTAATTAATCATATCAGGATGGCACAGGTAGAAAAGCAAACGACCTCTGATTTCAATTTGTTGAAAAGGTGCTTCGTCTGAACCGTTTTTTAATGATGCAGGTGAGTAGGCGTAGCCCCAGTTTATGTCTTAAAATCTCCCCAACACATTTCCAAAACCAGCAATTTGTTAAAGCAAAATCAATTTCATCCAAGCCCCATATCGACTCAACACAAATGCAAGATACCGCACATCATTGTAAAGATAAAAAATTAATCCGGAAAATTATAACTGTGTTTTAAATATTTATTTAAAGCATTAATAAATAAATATTGCTAAATATAGGTTTCAAAATAAATATAAAACACCGAGTACAAAAAACTTTCCAAATATATAGTTTCGGTTTATCTTCTTCACGCTTGTGTCGATGTAGCTGCCGTCAGGGTAGCACTTACGGAGGAGACTTGGTTACGCGTTTTATTTCGACAAAAGGAAAACTTCGCTAAGAATGCGAACTTCAGCAAAAGCCCGCTTAGAATCCAGCAAGTGATTACCATGTTCAGCAATGGGAAAGATAAAATCACTGGTTGCAAAGCCTAAAACATTAAATTCGTTGTAAAAATCACCAACTTTACATGTTGTACAACGATTAACATAGTGCTAATCCCAAAGCAACTTTTTTATACGCCTTAATAGTTACCGCACTGAAGGATGACACAGGTAGGCGGAGCACTTTTACAAAACAATATGTGGTTGTAAGACAACAGACGGCAAAAGTGAGAGGATGCATGCACGGGCTCATCTAAAACCGTTAGACATAAAGTTGTCTGGCTAATTTACTAGGCGTGAAAAATCGGAGAACGTCTTAATATATTCGTCTGTATAATATTTAAACGTGATTCCTTCGAATAGAGCTAGAATCACCGCCGGAAGAGTGACCGCCAGTAACAAGAACCATAACATTTTGTGCTTCCATTTAGACCTACGAGATGAATACGTTAAACATTGATACTTACGTGATAAAAAGTGATTTCCATTTCAAAGCTGTTACAGCTGTTAGCAAAGTGGACATTAATGTAGATACGACAAATATCTGATACAGGAAAAACGTTTCCAGCACATCTGGCGTCTACAAAAAATTAGAAGACTGAGAAATACTACCTTGCTAATAATCTTCTCAACAATTAATACCACGATATCAACAACAACTTGTAGACAAATAAACAAATGAAACATTTTGCATGATTTCCATTTGAAGATGAATCGGATGACAATAAGACAACCAAGCGGCACGCCAATCCAGAAAGAGAGCAATTGCACGTTAAAACTTATGCTACACCAAAATTTACTTGAACTTAGAAACGTGCTTTCTTCTAAATAGGACCAAGCTCGATTAAGCTTGGCCAATGTTTTGCGGTCACGAGACCACTGTGCCTCGAGGTAAATATGTATGAACTTTTCCATATTAACGCGTGAGCAGGACTCGGGATCCGGTTTTCGCTAGTGACTGAATTTTTTTTGGTTGTGCTACATAATTGTTTGTGGCCAACCTGTACTTATCTCACACTTTGCGTGTGGAAAAACAGGTAACATTAAACAAACGACTCTCTGGCTCTGTCCATCAATTTCAATTTTGTTTTTATCATGTCTAAATTTTGCAATTCAGTTATGAACTGTGTCAAAAAATATTACAACACAGCCCAATTCTAAAATTAATTGAACGAAGGTTGTTTCACCAAAAGAATAGGTGATATCACTGTAGCTGTAGTATTACTAGCATAAGGAGTACTTGCGTTTGTTTTATTTGACAAGGTGACATTACTACAAGAAAGAAAAAGGGAGAGAATTAATAAATTAAGGTAATGTTCAAGTCGTTTTGTTATGTCTTACGGTGCTTTTGGTGGCTGATAGACATAACCCATATTTATGTTTCTTATTGTCTGCAAACACATATTCAAAACCAGCAATTTGTAAAAACGAAATCCATTTTCTGCCTCCGCACCGAGCATTCATTCCCACTATGCATGATACATCGTCTACAGACCTCCTGCGTTGTGAGGATGGAGAGTTGATCTGGAATATTATCCAATATGTGTCCTTTGGTCTTGGCATACCGCTGACGATCTTTGTAATTCTTCGCCTCATATTTGTACGCAAACACTGTCAAGTCTTTCATTTATTCATCGGAATGCAAGCGGCTACAGATTTTTGTATTCTTGTAATTGAAATGCTAATTTTTCAGGTATTTTAAAATGTTTTTTTATTTCATGATATTTTTAGTCAGGATGGTATGATCAACTGCTACTTTTTCTTCCTGATTTTAAAGTATGCTTTGACTTGCTTACAATTGCGTCAACTTTGTGCACTGCAATCACCGCGATTAAATGGATGAATATACTAACAAAGTGAGTTTATTTAAATACAAAATTTTAAATATGTTTAGTTCTGTCTGTTTGCGAGTGTTTTTAATTGCGCTCCTTGCCGTCCCTACAGTAGCGACATTTCTTGTTCATGTTTCCATCGGTGTATTTCTTCAGAATTTTTTGGTAACAATACCATACGGCGATATTGTAGATTTTTAGCAATCTTTTTTCTCAATTATGTTTTGCAGATACTTGCTCATCTGCAACCAATTACTCACAGCAGCCACGTGTTGGTAACATTAATTTGTCTGGGCAAGGTGATTTGCTTTCCAACCGCTCGATTTGCAGCCCAGACGAAAAAGGGATATCGGAAGGTTGTTCTTGGCTTAACGGCAAAGGTAATTCCGCATTTATTTCCAATGCAAAATAACAGTCGATTTTGATTTTGCTGGCTACATTTGCCTACACTACCTATATTGTCCAAGATGCAGGATATCCTCTACAGTTCATGGCCAACTTTTTGGTTTCTGCAAGGAAGGTAGATGAAGTATGAGCTACTTAAACTTATTTTCATTTAGGCAATGCAATCCGTTCTTCTGTCATTTCCCTTATTGAATTCAATGATAACATGCTGGATGACGAGTGGTTTATTATTCAAGCGTAGGCGTAACAGGGTGGAAAATTTCACAGTGCCCGAAACTGTCCCAACAGAAGAAGTGAGATAGCCACCAAGCCGTGATCATTCATAACCGCTTTTAACAATTTAATAAATGGATTTATGAAATAAACTTTGCAAAAATGTTTTGAATTGTTTTGAAACCAGAACAGTATGCGTAAAACTCGCTGATCCAATGCATTTATTGTTTTTCACTTATTTGTCATGTGTAGATCCCTGGTGATGGTGCTTACGGAGGTTTTCTTTCGATATCATGCGAATGTAGACAAAAGTCCACTTACATCCAGTCAGTGATCCCCACTTAAAGCAATAGAAACGGTCAACTGGAAGATTTTGAAATTTTAGCTTGTTCCAAAACCGCAAATTTTTCAAGTTTAATTCGAGCCAAGTTCTTGCCCCCGACGTAGTTATTTTAAACGTTAACATTTTTGTCCCATTAAAATAATTATTTTTCCGTTATTTCCTCATTTTGCATATAATTCACACAATGGTGGATGCACACAAGCAAAACGTTCAAAAATTATAATCTTTGACTTAATTTTTATTTTTATTCTTTTCTTTTCTGAAAAGGGAAAGGTTCCCAATATTATTTGTTTTGCCTAAGGTTGTATGTACTACTGTATAACCAATTCGAAATCATGTTAGCGTGACTGGACGTATAGTTGAGAGTTGTGCCATAAAAATTATTGAGTTTGTTACAATTATTTTCAGCAGTGTGTGTCTATCGGTGAAGTGAGCTGGTCGCAACGCGAAATGTTTTCGTATTTTGTGGATACTATCAACGACATAATTCGGCGACTGCAAATTTACCCAAAGTTCATGATACCTATTTTGGTGGCGTTTGTTGTGACTACAGCATTTTGTGTTACGCTAGTTTGCTTAAGAAGCAAATGCTCCAAGTTACACAAAATCATAGGATTCGGCTCAGCCTGCGATTTGGTGTACATAGTGTTGCTATACTTTCAACATCGTTATGTCAATGGCGGCCCTGGTGGAGTTATTAAAGAAGTGTTTTTCAAATGGTGTAAACTGCTATCATACCTTTTTACGGCACTGACTGCTATTATGTGGAAGGATATTTTCACTGGGTACTTTTGCATAGGTTGACTTGAATTTTCTTTGCAGGAAAACAAGAACAAGCCGTGTTTTACTTGGTATTCTAGTGAGCGTAACATCATTGGTTTCTGGTCTGGAAATATTTTTCACCGCTTTTTGCACCTTCACTGCCGTTTGGGAATGCCCACGTGGCCTTCCAAGTCTTATTTTTTCAATTGTGAGTAGTACAGATGTACCAAATCGATATTTGTGTTTTGACTGGCACATAGAAACAATGCGGGACGGCCCCCGGGCCAAGAGTTTCAGCAACTTGGCTTATCAGGAAAACATAGAGGGGTTATTGTCTGCTTTTACGGTCCTTAGGAAATGTAACGGCCCCTCAAAAATGTAACGGTCCGTAAAAAACTGAAAAAAAAATAGAAAAATGTACCAAAGGACCGTAAAATTTTCGAAGGTTCGAAACTCCAAATTTTTGGAAATTTTCGAATTTTCCGAAGGACCATTACATTTTTGACGGACCGTTAAATTTTGAAAGGACCGTTATAATTTCTGACGGACCGTTACAAGGACCGTAAAATAAACAAGATCCCATAGAGGGATCCCTCGGGTGTTGTTTTCTAAATTAGCCCAAATTATCATAAATATATTTCGATAAACGACAACAAAATTTTTTTAAAAATGTAAGTGAATGTTTTGTCTTAAATATGGTTTTAGTTACCATCACTTACGAATTGTCAGGCTTGCCTCATGTTCATCACAAGCGTTTTCGCATTCCTACCGATGTTTATCTGTGTAATATGTCCACCTATTTTTGAAATCTTCAATGTTCCTAGCGAAGTCTGGAATTTCTTTAATTATTTCGGGGTTTTTGTCCAAAGAAAGTACATTTATCAAATAGACAAAACAAAGGACAATTTCAGAGGTCCAGACTATTTTGAGTACCCAATGCCGTTACTTCAAACATTGACTAACATATGGATGTGCAGTAGATTGTATACTTTACCGTGCCGGCGAAAGGTCTCCAGAATGCAAAGGACATCCACCGTAGCAGTAATCACTCAACCATAGAAAATGATCCATTCCTTCACATTGAAGAGAATACGTGTCGTGCTTGTCTATTTTTCAATAAAATATTCTGACATAGAGTTGGTGTGATTATTATAGTTTGAAGGAAAATCCGCTATAGAAATGCAAACGTTTGCGATGACTAAAATAGTTAAATCGAGCAGGCCGGCTACTCGATTGAATTTTAAAAATTAAGCAATGGTAATTCATATTAAAATGCATAATTAACGATCACACAAAATTACGATATTTTAACTGTACAAAATACATTTTTTTAAAATTCGCATTCGGTTAAAAATGAATGCATCATGAGGGTTCAGTCGTTTTACAATAATAGTGCCCTGTGTTTAACAGCCAATATCCGTCAACATGGAGCGGTCGTTGTTTTTAATTCTCGACTTCCTGTTTTCTTTTCTCTGTGAATTCGAGTAGAACCGTTTTAACCAACATTTTTATGTTTTTCTAAAAAAATAAAATATGTATTATTGTCATCGTAGGCGTAATTCAAAAGAAAAAAAACAGTAACACGTCCATTTAGATTCAAATTGTTCTTTAGACTTCATCTTTAGTGTATTTAGACTTTTTTAAACTTAATATATCAGGAATTTTCCAGATGGCAGAACTGGCGCAGCTGAATGAGCTGGCCAGAGCCCTTTACAATGAACAAGACGTCTCCGTTCGTCAGGAGGCCGAACGCAACCTCTCGGACCTCGAATCATCGGCCGAATGCCCCGATGCCTGTCTTCTCCTCCTCCAACAGGGACAGGTCAGTTTTTACTGTATTTTAAAACTAAATTAAAGGGACCATCAGCCTCCTTTTCAAATTCACGGCTAATCCTATGCTAATCAGTCCATTTGTGAAAAACCGTTGTTTGGAGCGGTGTTGGAGAAAATTAACCCAAATGAAATGAACGAATTAGCATACGGGTCAATCTCATTTTAAAAAGGAGGCTGATGGTCCCTTTAATGAAAATTGCGTCACTTTTTTAATTTTTGCTTAAAAATGGTTTTAGATGCCCTACGCGCCGATCGTCGCCTGCACGACCCTTCTGAAGTACGTCACGAACAAGAAATGCATCATGTCCTCCGAACAGCGTCTGTATTTGAGTGAGTTCTATTAATTGTGGGGAAAAGCGGTTCAAATTACGTAATCACCATCACTACCGCCGAATGCCGTAAAATGTCCTAGATCTCTCTAATTCTTTCCTATTTTCAGGCCGATGCCTCCTGAGCTACCTGGCCGAGCGTGCGATGAGCCTGCAGCCGTTCGCCCTGACAGCCGTCTGTCACCTCCTCGCCAGAATCACCAAAGTCGGCTGGAAATACCGCGACCCTGCGGCCACCAACGACGACGAAATCACCGCCTACCCCTTCCGCCAGCCGATATACCAGCTCATGCAGCAGTTGAGCGTTGTAAGTTGGATTTTCGATCGAAAAACTGTGTTTCCAGTTTTTTTTATGTACAAAAGTGGATTTTACAGTATAAAGGAGATGTAAACACGCTATTTTTCAGGAACAAGAGCAGGAGAGCCTGCTGGGCCTGCAGATAATCAACGCCCTTTTGGAGGACTTTTGCTCGGTGAGGAATCTCTTTCTCTCTCTCTCTCTCTCTCTCTCTCTCTCTCTCTCTGAAGAAATCCAATAAATCTATTTCTCAGGAGGTCGGATTTGCCAATCTCAACGACTACCGCAGGGAGCTGAGCGTGTTCCGCGACGGCATTCTGGGGAAGCTCTTCGCAATGTCGCTCCAGTTCCTCAGGGAATTCGTCGTTGAAGCGCGCGCTCTTGAGGAGGATATGGTAAGATTACCCACCTTTTCAGAGGAAGGCCACAATATCAATAGCCTCCTAATTGAGACGCTAGTTTTCACGATGAATCAGTCACATCAGGGTTGGATCCTAGTCGGTGCATTTCATTAATTTCACTTCCAAATTGCCATATTTCAGTTGCCCCTGCTGGACAAAATGATGGATCTGGCGCTGAAGTGCGCCTCCTTCAATTTCCTGGCCGTCACCGAAGAGCAGAGCGAGGAATCCAGCATACAGTACCCGAGCGTCTTCAAACCCAGTTAGTTTTCTTTTTTTTCTCAATTTTTTTCTGTTATTTTTCATTGTTTAATACCACTTTGCTTAAATTACATCATTAATCGTCCTACAATTTCCAGTGTTCTCCGAGGGTCGTCCGATGGACATGGTCGTCGACCTCTACCTCAAGCTGCCGAACACGTTCACGGAGCGAATCCTCAGCTTTGCCTTCCAAATCGCCGGAGTGAGGAGGCAGCTGCTGAACTACCAGGAACGAGAGGCTTTTCTGACGAACCTCATCTCCTGCGTCATCCAGATCATCCTCAACGCAGGGAAACTGAACGAGGCGGTATGTGAGGAACGAGAGAGTAAAATACGTGGGAGGAAGGTGGTTTTGGGCCGGGCCGGCTCTGAAACATCTTCCCAAGATTCCTTGGCCCAGTCCGGGTCGTGTATCCAACTAGACAACCATCGATTGTTCGGATCCGCCCCAACTTATTTGGCGCTCGTTGGAGGCTCTGCGCCTCCGCGCGAGAGTCTAATTTCTCTCCCGCGTACCATATCACCGTCTTAATTAGATGACCCTCACAGCCAGTCATTCATCAGTGAAACCTTTAAATGTGTCTAGGGCCTCCTTGAGACCCAAATCGAACAATTTTTGGAAACCCAGTGGAATCACTGGGTAAAAATACCCTTTGCATCGATATTCTTACGATAAGCCAAGGAAAATAAGTAACTCTATAATTTCAGGGCGCCTTCCACCAGTTCTGCCGTCTGGTGGCCAGAGTGAAGTCGAACTACCACGCGAAGGAGCTCTTCGAAGCCAGCCTCTACAAAGAATTCATCCGCGCCGTCGCCACTTTCACCACTCAGAGTTTCACGGTTCGTCTCTCTCTCTCTCTCTCTCTCTCTCTCTCTCTCTCTCTCTCTCTCTCTCTCTCTCTCTCTCTCTCTCTCTCTCTCTCTCTCTCTCTCTCTCTCTCTCTCTCTCTCTCTCTCTCTCTCTCTCTCTCTCTCTCTCTCTCTCTCTCTCTCTCTCTCTCTCTCTCTCTCTCTCTCTCTCTCTCTCTCTCTCTCTCTCTCTCTCTCTCTCTCTCTCTCTCTCTCTCTCTCTCTCTCTCTCTCTCTCTCTCTCTCTCTCTCTCTCTCTCTCTCTCTCTCTCTCTCTCTCTCTCTCTCTCTCTCTCTCTCTCTCTCTCTCTCTCTCTCTCTCTCTCTCTCTCTCTCTCTCTCTCTCTCTCTCTCTCTCTCTCTCTCTCTCTCTCTCTCTCTCTCTCTCTCTCTCTCTCTCTCTCTCTCTCTCTCTCTCTCTCTCTCTCTCTCTCTCTCTCTCTCTCTCTCTCTCTCTCTCTCTCTCTCTCTCTCTCTCTCTCTCTCTCTCTCTCTCTCTCTCTCTCTCTCTCTCTCTCTCTCTCTCTCTCTCTCTCTCTCTCTCTCTCTCTCTCTCTCTCTCTCTCTCTCTCTCTCTCTCTCTCTCTCTCTCTCTCTCTCTCTCTCTCTCTCTCTCTCTCTCTCTCTCTCTCTCTCTCTCTCTCTCTCTCTCTCTCTCTCTCTCTCTCTCTCTCTCTCTCTCTCTCTCTATCTGTCACCCCCTCTTTCAGATGCCCTGTCTCTCCCAGAGCAGCATCCACTACCTCCTCCAATTCTGGGCCAAACTGGCCGCAGCCACTCCTTACAACCCAAGAGAGTCCGAAGGCCACCAGCTGGACGTCCTCGGCCCGGAGATCTTCCGCTCCTATTTGGAGTCCCGACTGGCGAATGTCGACCTCGTCGCTGCGTGAGTTTCCCATTTTGTCAAGGCTAAACGCTAATTTTCCATTGTTCTTTTGCCTAAAAAAACAGCATTTCAGAGGCGAGTTGGATGATCCCCTGGAGGACCAGGCGTCCGTCATCTGCTCCATGGAGCAACTGGCGGTGATCGGCCGTTTGGCCTACGGCAGGACCTGTTCCACCATTCTGAAGTACTTCGATGAGAATCTGCTGATCCTGCAGAATGTCAACAGTGCCGAGGTTGGAGAAAATGGTTTTAACCGCTTTTTAACTGAGAAATCGCTTTTTCAATTGAAAAATGCCTTCAAAAGCCTCACAAAAAGGAAGTTTTCAGGACAAGGTGGCGAAGATCGCGCAGGAGCGTCTCACTTGGCTGGTGATGTTTGCCGGCGCTGGAGTCTACGGAACGGAGGTCGGGCTGAGGGGAACGGTGCCCGACGAACACGACAGGATCGACGGAAAACTAATGGGAAAGTGGGTAAAATTCATTTATGGGTGAAATTGAAAAATGGAGGAGAAGGGAGATTTTACCCAGTGAATTCACTGGGTTTCCAAAAAATATCCACTGACATTGAGGGTCTCAAGGAGGCCGGAACACATTTCAAGGTTTCACCAATGGCTGCATGGCGGCGGGGTCATCCAATTGAGATGCTGATGTGGTACGCGGGTCAGAAATTAGACTCTTGCGCGGAGACGCAGAAAAGCGATGTTGTCAGACGCTTTTGACACTGTTTGAAAGTATATAATCTGCCAACATACTATGGGGTACTGTAGCGAAAAATTATGTGTGGTATATTATAAGATTCCAAATCGTATTTTTAGCAATTTTGTAGACCACACAGAGTTTTATTGAAATTATACTTCAGGTTTTCACTAAAATTGGATTTAAAATTTTATATTAAAAATTTGTTTAAAACAAGGTATTTAAATAGGCGATCTGCTCGATTTAACTATGTGGGTTAACATGAACATTTGCATTTCTATATCCCACCATACACTAAATTGGGGGGTCCGGGTAGGGTCTGCGGACCCCCCACAACCCCGAAAATTTCCTGCGGACCCTCCCCAAAATGGAACTTTTATCTACGGAACTCTGCGGACCCTCCCAAACACCATAGGTACCTACCTTACCCCCAACATTTTGGCCCTGCGGGGCCCCCCGCCAAGTGGAGCCCAATTTAGTGTATGGGTGGAATTTTCTTCAAAATTTTCACTTTATAACACCTACTCCATGCTTCTAGAATAATTTATTCAAAAATAGATAAGCACGTGTATTCTTTTGAATGTGATGAAATGCTTCATTTTCTAAGGCTGAGTGATTGCCGCCACGGTGGTTGTCCTCTGGCTTCTGGAGGCTTTCCGACAACATGCAGAAGTGAATAAGCCACTGCACATCCATACGTGGATCAATGCTTGAAGTATGGATGATATGCAAAGAGCATACGGACAAATACTTAATTATTTTCTTTTTGTGTGGTTCTTATGAACTTACTCGTAGTATAAAATCGAGAGAAAAGGCGTTTCACATATGTCCATATTCTTGCTCATTGAAAAGACTGCAATTCGTACGTAGTCTAACAATTTAAAAAAGGTGTCTAGGAATATGAAAAAAGTCTAAGCGTAATCATATGACTTAATGTTAGTAGGGAAACTCACTTTTATTGCTAAACCGATGGCTATTTTTCTGTAGGATTTCCAGATTGCAGGGCTGTAGCCAGATTTTGAAATTCTGAGAACTTGGACGAGACATATCAATGCGATCACAGAGTCAATTATAGCAGCATACGGGATCATAAAATTGTTTAGCAACTGAAAACGATTTCTAATCTCATGTGAAAAAGAGAGAAGCGAAAAGAGGGGTTTTATGGTTTTACTTGAAAATTAATCAAGTCTACAAAAATTAAATTAAAAACTAACTTTATGATTGAAAATGGAGATAAAAGAAACAGAAAACAGAATACTGCAAGTCTTGGGGGACTCATCCCTTGACCTTTTGTTTGGGAGCCAGACAAGCTTTCCACTTGGCCATTTTGAACAAAAGTTAAAGTAAATGTTTTTTGAAACACCTTTATTCAGTTCATGTTGCTGAAAAGCGGCATTTTTGTGGTGTTTTTGCTCACAACTTTGGTGAAAGCCTATGGTTTTTGTTCTAACTTGGCGCGACGCGTTATATTTAAATATTCTGGATCTGTGCCAAATTTGATGCTAATTGATCCAGGCCGAAGTCTAAACGGACCGGGCAGGCGGCGCACGGAGTCGGTTTTGCAAAATTTGCCATTTTGTCGCCCCTGAACTGGTTGCAGCCAAATTTGGCAGCCGCATATTTGCGGTTGAATATTGATGGAAAATGATATTCCAACTTGAACATATATAAAATATTTTTTTTTTTAAACCGCGCGCAATTTTGTATTTTCGTACCCAAAATCATCCGCAGCGCTTCGCGCAATTTTTTTTCGAAACCAACAATTTTTAAAAAAAATACTCACAACTATAAACAGATTTACATCAAAGAAATCAGCCTGCTTGAATGCTTCATAAAAACAAGTCAGAATTGAATTACAGACTAAAATGCCGAGCAGAATACGACCAGCCGTAGTTTTTCTGAAAGAATATTTGTTTAAACCTAGGTGTAATCAATTACCCGGTAAAAACGTTTTTCAACATGATTGCTGTCAAAGCTGGAAAAAACAGAGATAGTATTTCAGACCATTCCCAAAGGACGTAGATACTAGTCCCAATAAAGCCTTGGAAACCCCCTTGGCGGTGGTAATCCATCAGCACTGCCATCCCTTCACAAAAAGATCCCAGTCCGATGACCAGTTGGAACTTTGTGCATTTTTCTCTTACGCAGATAAGAGATATACAAAATACCATAGATACCAATCTGGAATAAAGACCGATTTCACGATATATAGTGGATTATATTCAAACTGATCGATTAAGTCGTCGATTTGATGGGCAAAGAATGCGAACATTTTCAGTTGCGATCGGACAGCCGTTAGTTGAGCCGGGAGAGGCGAATACTGAAGGAAATTGTGAAAACCACACAATATTATTTTTACGACGCGAGATTCAAGTAGGGCCAGTCACGCTAACATCAGCTCTCGTTTTCTGATTCTATGAAAATCGAATTTAAAAAAATAAATTGGTGCAATTATTTTTAAACTGTTTAAAATGCCTTAGACATGTTTTAGTTATCATATTAGTCAATTAGTCAATTTTCTCAAAGAGACCCGGATCACATTTCAAGGTTTCACCAATGGCTGCCTAGCATTGGGGGTCATCTAGTTGAGACGCCGAGGTGTTATGCGGGTGGGAAATTAGCCTTATGCGCCGAGACGCAGAGAAAGCGCTGTAGTCAGTCGCTTTGGTGACTGTTTGAAGTGCAAAAGTTTTACTTCCTATCAACTTCCTAGTGCCAAAAGCGACTGACAGCATCGCTTTTCTGCGTCTCCGCGCGAGAGTCTAATTTCTCTCCCGCGTACCACATCAGCATATCAATTAGATGACCCCAGTCGCCAGGCAGGCATTGGTGAAACCTTGAAGTATGTCCAGGGCCTCTTTGAGACCTAAATCGAACAATTTTTGGAAACCCATTGGAACAAATGGGTAAAATTGTGCAAATCCCAATTAAATATGACAGCGTGAAATGTTGACTAAATCTTTAAATATGAAATTAACAACCACACGACCAGAGTTCGATTCCAATCGGTGCCTTTAAAATGCCAAAAAGGTGACTGGGGTCGAACTATTTTCCTTTGGGTTGAATTTTGTCGAAATTTGTTTGTCCCCTGATAAAGGGTATCTAAATTCCTCTAAAATGAATTTTTGTTTTCAGTTGCATTAATCTGATGCGTGCGAACGACCAGGGCCTCTGCTCCCAAGGAATTGGCCACATCACTCCGCCGAACGGCTGCGCCTACCTGGAGATGGCCTTCATCTTCCTCCTCGACTGCTTCAGGAGGAGCTACCTCAACTCTTCCGTTAGTCACACACACAGACACACACACACAGACACACACAGACACACACACACAGACACACACACACACACACACCCGTAGGGAGAAAGGAGATAATCTCTTTTTTTCAGAACAAACACGTATCGTTGGTCTACGAGAGTCTCTCCGACGTGGCGCAAATCTCGAGCGAGACCGAATTCATCGCCTTCGTTAGTGGAAAGATGTGAGTTAGCATACTGCGTCCTAGACTTATTCTCTATTTTCAGATCGATTAATCTGAGATTCTGGGGCTTGAACGAGGAGATTCTGGATCTGAGCATTGATCTTCTCAAGGAGCTCTCCAGGGGCTACTCCTCCGTCAGAAGGCTCATGAAGACACCGCAGATTGGAGAACTCGTCAGGGCACACGCCGTTAGTATTGACTTCATTGGAAAAGGAGAGAGGATGCATCCTGATCCTTTTAAAATGATCATCAAGGATTCTAAATACATTTTACCCAGTGATTCCACTGGGTTTCCAAAAATTGTCAGCTGAGGGTCTCAAGGAGGCCCTGGACACATTTCAAGGGTTCACTAATTGCTCTAAGGTGGTTGAGAACATTTAATTGAGACGCTGATGTCGTACGGGGGAGGGAAATTAGTCTTCTGCGCGGAGACGCAGAAAAAGCGATGCTGGCAGTCGCTTTTGACAATCTTAATATGGACCCAAAATGATTGCACTAGAAATAATTACCAAAAGCGACTGAGTATCGCTTTCTCTGCGTCTCCACGCAAGAGTCTAATTTCTCACCCGCGCATGGTCTCAATTAGATGACCCCCGCCTCGAGACAGCCTTCGATGAAACCTTGAAATGTGTTCCGGGCCTCCTTGAGACTCCAATCGAACAATTTTTGGAAACCCAGTAGAATTACTGGGTGACAATTGACTCTTTTTCAAATTACGGGCCTGTCTATCGAAACCAATTTTTTTAAAAGTGCTCAAATTAATTTTCAAAAATGTTTAAAATATCGGTTTAAAAACATATTTTTTCTAGTTATTATATTGGCCAATTAGAGTTACACAAAAAGGGAAGTGCATAGGCAGGGATCGAACCTTGGTCGTTTGATTGGTAATTTATGGGACCGAACCAACTCGGACCCCGCCTGAGACAACTCTTGATATAAACAAACAGTTCCCTAAGCCACTTTAAAAAAAAAATAATGACTAGTTTAAGCTTTCTCTCTTTATATAATCACTTTCATAAATCTTGAGGATCAATTTGAATGCGAACAAGAAAACAAGAAAATTGGGAGATCGTTTGTTTTATGTTACTTGTTTTGTTATACGCACAGTGTCAAATAAACGCAGGTTTTCCACTCGCAAGCATAACAAAAACATTGCGAAAATCGGTACTGAAACCAAAAACTGGTTTCCAAAAAAAATTGTAAAATTAATATGAAAACTATTTAAAACATTAAAATGCCTGAAATATGATAACTACCATTTTAGTCAATGGCTCATTGGGGCGTTAAATTTATTTCAAAGTTTAAAATTTAAACATGATTTTTAAAATTAAATTTAAACGCTAAAGCTCTTTTTCAGGACCTCCCCTTCCTCAGCCCGGAGCTGAGCTTCGCTGCAATGAAGAACCGCACCAAATTCTACGAGGCGATCGCCCGAATCCTCTTCGTAGAAGTGAAGGACGAATACGAGGTCCAGGCCTTCGATGCCTTCGTCCAGCCCTTCAAAGGTTTTTCTTTTTTAAATATTTTTAAATGCATTTTTCACTATTTTAATTTGAAATTTACAAAAAGGGTTAAAAGTTCATTTTCAGACAGACTGGACTACATTACCTCCGTGGTGGATGGGAATAGCATGGCGACGGAGGAGGAAATGCAGCGACTGATCGCCGGACTTTGCAGGGATCTGAGGGGACTCTTCATAGCCGCCACCACGAAGATCCACTACTACATGGTTCTCAATTTAGTGTGGGTTTCTCTCTCTCTCTTTCTCTTTCTCTCTCTCTCTCTCTCTCTCTCTAAATTCCTCCTCTTTCAGACACCCGAACCTCTTCCGAATCATCGTCAAATGCGTGGCCGAGTGGCCCTCCCGCCCCGAAATCCTCGTCCCCGCCTTCCGCCTCCTCGAGGAGATTCTCCTGAACAGACACGAGCGTCTGAAGCAAGCGAACACCGAATACGCAGCCATCCTCCTCTTCCGAGAGATAACTACCGTAATCTCCCTCTACTGTTCGTTTTTATCTTCTTTTGATATTAAGAACTTGATTTTGGCTATTTTATCCTCTGAAAATTAAAATAAAACTTTAATTCAATTTAAAACGGTTTCTCAGCGGAGAACTACGGCAGACTGCCGCGCCTGGAGGAGAAGGCCATGTACGGGCAGCGATACAAGATCATCGGATGTCTCTTCCGCGCCATTAAGTATTCCATTGTCGGCGGATATGTTCCATTCGGTTGGTTTTAGAGAGAATGCTGCCAAAAAGCGGCCTTTAAAAAAGCGATAAAAAGAGGTAAATTTGAATTTTCAGGCGTCTTCCGTGTCTTCGAAGACGACTCCTGGGAGAAATCCCTGCGGTCCTTTATCCAACTGGCCACCACCGTCGACGAAGATATTTTAGCTGTTAGTTTTCGGAGACTGCCGGTTGAAAAAGGGAAACTCTGAGATTGAGGGGGAATCTCTGGAGCAACATCATGTTTAAATTGGCACGCTAAATTTGCATATAGCACCCCCGAAAAGTCATCTTCAGGTGTGCTCAAGTATTCGGGGCTCTCACGGGCCGGTCACCCAAGTGAGTCCCATAAATTACCAATCACACGACCAAGGTTCGAACCCGGTCGGTGCACTTTTTTCTAATTTTAATTAGCTAATATGAAACCTAGAAAATGCTTAAGGCATTTTAACAGTTTAAAAAATTGCACGCATTTTTAAAGTTTTAAAAATTCAGCTTTTACAGATAAATTTTTATGAGAAATCAATAAAAGAGATTTCAAACATGATCTATTTCTCTAAATTCGGAGAAGTGAGATTCATCACAATGAGGAAGTCGATATATCATTGTCGATTTTGTCGGCACACTAATTTCCACAATCATCACACATCTTCTTGTCGAATTCTGAGCAGTCAATTCTAGATTCAAATTATCATTTTTATTCGACGGACTAGCTTTAAACAAACCATCATCTTCACAGATATTTTGATTTTGTATTAAATCATTGTCAGAAACGAAGGAAAAGGAATTGTCGATGAGAGAAATAAGGACAATGATGTACATGTTGAAAACAAAGTTGAGAGGAATCAGAATAATGAGCCACATGTAGTAACGTAATTGAGGATACGAACGCTTTTATACGGAATAAATAGATAGGAATGTCTAGCAAAGACGAATCAGTGCGTCATAGGTTCCTTTGTTTCATGCATGATGCCGTCGATTTTTTGTGGCTAATGGTGTGATTCAGGTCTAGACAACGTTAGAATCAAAATACCTTAAAACGTTAATCTGATTTAGTTTACCCAGTAATTCCACTTGGTTTCCAAAAATTGCACCACCCTCGGTGGTTTCGAACCGTGCGCTCTCCAGAAAAAACCCACGAAAAATTACTTTTATACTGTCAATCGTCGGCTATTTTAGATCTATCGTTTTTTATCAGATCACTCCACTGTTACAATGAGATTGCTTAACATTTAAACCAGCCCACGGGCCGGGCTGACTTGAACTTTTTGGTCAGTCCGTGTCTGTCAACCCATTTTGGTCCCAGAATTTTCCAACCACATGATCAGGGTTCGATCCCGGTTGGTGCACTTTTTTGTCTAACTATAATATCATCCAACCCCATTTATTGTTTTATTTATGATCGTTAATATAGCCTGCTGGCTATTTCGTTGTCTTCGCCACTTCTTCAGGGAATAGGAATACAGAAGCCACATGTGCGGGCACAATCGAACTGTAAAAATAAGCCTGGATTATTTTGAGAAAAAGTACCGGGGCTCGTTTTTTCAAATGTATCATGGAGCAGTGCTTACTCTTACAATCACTTTTGTCGTAGCAGCATTTGTCACAGGTCTTCCGACAGTTCAACGAAATTTCAGGATCGTCACACATAGTCATGTTCACCTTCGAGCAATCAAAGTCTCTGTCTGAATAATACGATTACTTCAGTGAATTTGACTAGTGTCTAACTATCTGCACATCTAGCCTCGATTATCCTTTTCGACCCATCACAGTAGCCGCATTGGCGGCCACAATCGTACTGTAAAACTTGATTGAATTAGTGGGAAAAGGAGTACCCAGGCAGTATCTTTGTAGTATTTTGCGTTACAATATACAGGCTTACAACCCGAGCCTCTGTTAGCACAACATGTGTCACACAGCTTCGGACAGTTGATTTTAAGGGTATTTCCCAAGTGAGGATCTCTGCAATCATCAAAGGTGTGTTCCGTGCAATCAATGGCAGAGGCTAAATGGGTAATTTCAGTGGATTTGGGTTCCATCTTACGGTCATCTTCACAGGGCACCTCTTCTAGCATAGTCCTCCCGGGGACGGCATCGACCACAAATGAAGAACAGACGAGATAAAGGAGGAGGCGAATCCGCATGGTGTATCCAATGGGAAGGGTAATCAGGGGAGCCACAGACGATTTTATAGGGAAATGTGTGGGCTGTCTGAAACTGGCGAATTGGTTATCATGTCGTTTCTAATATATTTCTTTGATCCGTGACAAACATCTTTATTAAAATATCACACAATGGACAAGTCAATTGGCGGCGGCGCCCACGAAGAATATTGGATCTCACGGAATAGACCGTCGATATATCTATCGAACTTTTGAGCTCACAGCCAACCCCGTGATTCCACTGGGCTTCCAAAAATTGTTTGGGTATGGTCTCAAAGAGGCCCTGAACACATTTCAAAGTTTCATTAATTGCTGACTGGTGGGAGGGGTCATCTAGTTGAAACGCTGATGTCATACGCGTGCGAGAAATTAGGCTCTCGTGCAGAGACGAAGAAAAAAGCGATGCTGTCAGACGCTTTTGGTTTTGTTTGAAAGGAATCAGCTCTATCGACACTATGTTATTAAGGTCAGTTTTGCCGAGAAAACCTTGCCATTGGAATTTCTTTGTAAACAATACAAACATCTGTGCGAAATTTCACGGAAAGAGGTTCGTATAAATCTGCTCTACCCCACGACTTTCTTTTTAAATGAACATTATTGCTTGAACGACATTTATTGTGACCTAGAGCTAGGCTTCTCGTCAGTTTCACTCTTCCATATGGCACAATTTGCAAGTTTTCCGGCAGGCCGACGAAAGGAGCATGGCATCCGGGGTGTTGCCGTAGCACTTGTTGATGTCAATCTTGGAACAATCAATGCGAATCCCTAAAATAGTACTTGTCGTGGTTGTTTGCCCAATTTCACATGGAGAATCTTCGCATGTGTATGTCCTTTCCGGGAGAAGGGGTTCTGCATCATCTGTGCTCATTGGGTTACAATAGCCACATGTGCGTGCACAATGATTCTGTAATTATGATAATTGACAGCTTGAATAAGTGCTAAAACCTCGGCAAAGTCTTCGAGTTGCGGAATATTGCAAAGTTGTTTAACGCAAATTGGGGATAAGTCTGAGCAGCAAGTTTCAGGGCAGAATTCGGTGATAAATGGCTTCAAAGTTGGATTGTTGCACAAAAGCTTGGGAATCAATGTGCAATCGATCCCAGATTCTGAAAATGATACCATTTTGGGGTTAGAACTTAAACTGACTCTCGAATGGAACCTCCTCGAAACTGCTGGTACTGGCTACTGTAGTGGATCCATCCACTTCGAAGGCTAAGACAGAACAGACGAGGGAGAGAAGGACGATGATCCGCATGTTGAATCTAGAAGAAGTGGTGGAGAAAGAAGCCGATTGAACGCTTTTATGCGAAATTTTCGGTTTGGAATGTCTAGCCAATTCGAATGAGTCAGGGATGACTTTGTTTCGGAGACTGGGTCTTTCAATGGGGAATAATAAACATGATGATTCAGGGTCTAGACAATTTCTAGGCGAATTCTGCTCTCGTTGGCGAAGACTTTTTCGATGTGCTGATTCTGACGCTAATTGACATGATTAATTGAAGAAGAAAAGATATTTTACCCAGTGATTCCACTGGGTTTCCAAAAATTGTTCTATTAGGGTCTCAAGGAGGCCCTGAACACATTTCAAGGTTTCACTAATGTCTCCCTGGCTGTGAGGGTCATCTAATTGAGAGGCTGATGCCATACGGGGGTGAGAAATTAGACTCTCGCGCGGAGGCGCAAAAAAGCGATGCTGCCAGTCGCTTTTGACATTAATAAGTGTAAGTTGTAAAAGCGACTGACTCAAAATTGTTGCACTAGAAATAATTACAAAAGCGACTGACTTTAACTCTTTCTCTGCGTATCCACGCAAGAGGCTAATTTCCCACCCGCGTATGACATCAGCGTCTCAATTTGATGACCCAAGCCGCCAAGAACCCATTGGTGAAACCTTGAAATGTATTCCGGGCCTCCTTGAGACCCTCATTAAACTATTTTTGGAAACCCAGTGGAATCACTGGGTGAAAAATCCTTTTTCAGCCAATTTCTACCAAATGTATGAAGCAGACAATTCCTCAGAGCGCAGAATCTCAGCATATTCGGAAAACCGGTTGCAAAATACAAATTTGACTGTTTCATGAAATAGAAAAAAGCTATAGAAAATTATTTGCTTTTACGCTGAAAAGGAGATTTTCTTGGGATTCAATAGAAAATAAACATATACAACTTTCTAAAAGTAAACTCTTCTTTCCAGGTCCATCGCAAATTCGCCGAGGCCTACTTCACCCTGCTGGAATCCGTGATCCGCGCCGATATCGCCTTCATATCCCGTCTCCAGGAGTCCCACTTCATCTTCATTCTGAAGTCCCTCCAGATGGGCGTCTCCCACAACAGTCGGCCTTCTTCCTTAATTCTCTAAAGACTGGTTCAGGCCCCACGGTCACTTCCTCCGCCTACCCTTCTCTGGAGGAGATTCTGAATTACTTCTTCCGCCGTCTGACGAAGCCTGCCAAGAGCTGTCAGTTCAGTTCCACTGGACCGGAGGGAGACGAGTGCCTGAGGGCCGTCGAGCGACAGCCGGACATACTCACTGACGTCAGTTTTGGAGGATTTTTTGGCAACCATAGGCCGCTTACCTGCTTTTTGGCAATGAAAGGCCGCTTTTTGGCAATTGAAATCCGCTTTTTGGTAGCCACAGGCCGCTTAATCAATGTTTCCGACTCCTATCTACCTTAGAAAATGGAATTTTCAGATGATGAGCGCCATGTTCCGCACTATGATCTACGGCCAGGTGACCTGTCAGTGGGCCATGTCCCGCTGCCTCATTGTTTTGATCCTCCTCCAAGTACTTTCTACCGTATCATCAAAATTCCAGTGAGACATTTTCAGCCCGACGTCTACAGGAACATCACGGCGCAGGTGCTTCAGTCGCTGGACGAGCAGAGACGAGTGCAGGCCGAGGTGGCCTTTGAGAAGCTCATGGATGGAGTGGAAAGGGACTTCTCCGCGAACAATAAGGACAGATTCACCCAGAATCTCAACAGGTAGCCACTTTTCTCTGCTTACATTCAGATCGCAACTCTGTTGCTGGAAGCTAGAATGTATATACTTACAGGTTCCTCCGCGACATTTCGGGTGTGATGATGAACAAGGACCTCAACCAGGGATCCAGCGGAAACTCCTCCGACGGCAGGATGGTCGCCTGAAAAACGAGATCCCACTGTGTAACATTTTATTACGATGCCTATTTCTTACTGTATTCTTATCCGTTCTCTTTCATTTTTCTTTCAAATTGCCGAGAAATAAACAGTCTGGCCAGAGATGTTTCGATACGGGGAGGGGGCGTTAGGCTACGTTTCGGTCCGGTGGGCTGGGTAACATCTGAATTTGAAGTGTTTACAAATTAGGCCGTCTTCCGGACCTCGGTTCTGGCCCTAACTCTAAGGCCGTCAGGCAAAGGATAAAAATTTGAATTCTGAGAATTGACCATACAAGTTTTAATGTTTATTTCTCGATTAGAATGTAAGGACTAATTTTGGCAATTAAAGGCCGCTTTTGATAACCAAAGGCCGCTTGACGTGCTTTTTTGGCAATTTAGCAACTGATTTTACACAAAAATAGAAAAATAAACATTGACCAATAAAAATTGAATGGTAATATTCGTATGACCATTTTCTTTTCTGAACGGATACAAATTCGCACGAATGTCTAAAATAAAACTTAGCCTATTTTTCGAAAAATTTCACAAATTTTTGTTTGATGTTTTTTGTTAAACCGGTAGATACTTATCACGGCGTGTCCGAAGCGGCAGCCGCGGAAAACCGCGACGCGACACGCTCGCGTTTCACAGAACGAAATGACAGCCGCCACAATGGGCTTGGCCGCCGCGCTCTCTCTGCGCTCCTCAAAGTGCGTGCTATCTCACCAGCCCCGATTCAAATTTTGGCTCACAGCCAGGGGGTGGCGGCCGCCGCCGCCGACTGCCGGTCGCTCAGTCAAAAGACGCGCCGTGTTATTCTTTAAAAATTGTTTAATTTTAAGGCTTTTGTAGACATTGGTCATAGTTGGTTAAGGTAATACAATAAGGATAAACGCAAATTGCGGTTTCAGTTTTGTGGTGACAGTAATTACGCACACATGCACAACACACACAAACACACACACACACACACACACACACACACCTACACACACACCTACACACACAGAAAGCAAAAGCAACATTAAATTTTGTTTTATTGTTATGTAATTAAAAGTGCCCCATGCACTTTTGTGTGACACAGAACGTCAGGTCTCCTGCAGTAGCCTTGGAGCATGATCGCTGTACCCTAAAATACGTAACTGTTTTCAAAACAAGGAAAAACAAACTGATTTCTTTCATAAACGCAACTTAGGCAGTTGCGCCTTGCGTTATACATAGACAAGGCATAGCGACAGCTCTATAATTACTTTAGTTTTTAGTAAGAATTAAACTTTTCAACCTCCGCTGTTGAGGGCTGGCATTGGACGTTTCCGATGCACAGAAGAAGAACGAAGCAGAAAAAGAAGAGACGCATTTTGGATGGAAAACCGCAGACGCATGGGATTATATAGGCGTCAATGGGCAAATCGCAGTCAGTGTAACCCTTGAAATAGCAGATTTAGAAAGTTACATAGTCATGTGGGGTCTCATTTTGAACCTAGAAGTTTAAATAAATTGTACTGTCATTATTATTAATTAAAGCATTTAATTGCTTAAAGGATTTAACAATTATCGGGGTTCTTAAAAAGCGTGACATTGACATACAAAATGCAAAATTTGCCACGCAAAACTGTACGGAATTTTTTGGTGAGATAATAAGATCGATTTGCGCAAATGGTGTTTCAAAAAAGATTGCTAGGGTTGAAAAGTGGAGTCAAAGTTAATCATTGTCAATATCGATTTTTCGGTTACGGTAGGTCACCCCAGGATACTGTAGTCTAGTCAGACATACACACACGCAGACAAACACACATACATACATAAACACTCAAGTCGCTAACTCTCTCTCTCTCTCCCTTCCTATCTCTCTGTCTTTAAAAGATCAATGAGAACAAAAACCAAAACCAAACAAAAAACATTTAGAACATCACCAAGTGAATAAAACAATTCGATATAACACGTTCAGAGGACCCTGAAAGTAAAAGGTAGAGGGCCAAATCTACAAGGAATGCCAGTTAGTTCTTAAGTCTTAAGATTTAAGAGCTTGGTCATAAGATGGAGGAGGCTCAATCGCCGTAGATGCACTTGGGTTGGAATACTCGAGACCTGTAGGCAATCCAAAGGGAGCAGGGGCAGCCAGCGAAGTCTGAGCGACAAACCAAGAGTGTACATCTACAGGATAATAATAAGAACTGATGTTGCTGCTGTTTTTGACGTAGATGGTTGATACATCGGCTGAACAGACGACGGACCAGCCTCGATTCTCAAGGGCAGTGAGGACTCGAGTCATCATGATTCTGGCCAGGGAGAATGAATCTGTGAGGGAAAGGCAATCCCAAGGACTTCCGCGCAGCTTGAACTCATCAAAAGCACACTCTTCCTAAAAATAAATTTAATTTCAATGTCTCACTTTCAGGAATTTTGAGTTCGTTACTTTTTTTTTTAAAAAAAATCACGTTTAAAGGGGAAGGACCGCGTAAAAATAATTTTTCTAATTTTGTGATAAAAGCCTAGATCTCATTCCCAGGAATCCGAAAAATACCTCTTTCACCCATTTTGCATAAAAATGAACCGATTCAGGTGCGCTTGAAATTTGGGGAAATTACAATTTGAATTGCCGCCAACTCTGCGTCTCCCCATTTCCCACACTCTCTCGCCCACTCTGGCCGTGTTTACGTGCGGCAAACGCGTAAACAGGCCGTGTAAACGCGCCCCTTTTGCAGTCCAAAGCATATAAAAGCGGTATGTTTCAGATTCGTGGCAATGATATCTATTCAATAAAATAATTGTTAAGATATTTTTAAAAAATTAATTTCACGGGGTCCTTCCCCTTTAAGCCTTTCTGTTTCCGTTAATTTGTAGGTTTTCTTGTGTTTATTTGCTACTTTCTTTCCAAATTTTTACTGAAAATAATGTAAATTAATGTTTAAGAGCCGATGTCAGTAAAAGTCGAGCAGGCCTGTGACGTAGGATTTTTTCATAGTCTTGGATTTTGCCGAAAAGTTGTCAAAAGTCATTAAATGGGCTAAATATGACATTCTGAAACTTTTAGGTCAATATCGATTTTTGGTCCCGGGTTACGGTAGGTGAGTTACGGTAGTTTCTTTCAAACTTGACGAAATTTAAATCTGAAAAAAAACTAATCGATAGCTTTTTAAATGCCGACAAACATTGTAATTGATTATTTTCTATGTTTCACCTGAAAATTGTTCACTAGAGCCGAAAAACCGCAAAAAAAGTGAAAAAATATCGGTTTTTCGCATTTTTCGACCCTTCACTGTTTAGACGGGAATGAATCTGACTATGTATTCGGAAAATAGAGATGATTTCACGCATTCTGAAAAAAAACGACTTTGAAAATCGGAGTGCCCCATCATGTCGAAAATTTCCCCCGAGCCAGCCCCCGATTGATTTCGTCGCGCGCGCCGCGCACCATGCGCCAATTTCAACATCGAGGCCAAATCATGTTTTATGCGTTAGTTAAGTAGTTTACATTATTTGGAGTGCGAAAATAGCTTTAATTTTCACTTTTCAAGCGAAAACGTTAAAAATAAGGCAATTTTTTTGCAAGCTAGGCATGTTTGGTCCAAATTTTCGACATGATAGGCACTCCGATTTTCAAAGTCGTTTTTTTCAGAATGCGTGAAATCATCTCTATTTTCCGAATACATAGTCAGATTCATTCCCGTCTAAACAGTGAAGGGTCGAAAAATGCGAAAAACCGATATTTTTTCACTTTTTTTGCGGTTTTTCGGCTCTAGTGAACAATTTTCAGGTGAAACATAGAAAATGATCAATTACAATGTTTTTCAGCATTTAAAAAGCTATCGATTAGTTTTTTCAGATTTAAATTTCGTCAAGTTTGAAAGAAACTACCGTAACCGAGGGTCACCTACCGTAACCCGGGACCAAAAATCGATATTGACCTAAAAGTTTCAGAATGTCATATTTAGCCCATTTAATGACTTTTGACAACTTTTCGGCAAAATCGAAGACTATGAAAAAATCCTACGTCACAGGCCTTAAGCGGCCTGCTCGACTTTTACTGACATTGACTCTTAAGCTATAGTTTTTGCCAATCCTAGTTCTCGGAAAAATTCAAATTTGTGCCAAAATTATGATGTCGAAGTAGAATTTCTAACTTCGACATCATAATTTTGGCACGAATTAACATTTTTCCAAGAACTAGGTTTGGCGAGAGGTATTGAGTTTAAAAAAATGGATGACCTATTATGCACTTATGCTTTCAAAACTAACAACTTCAGGTTGAACTCCCGGTGTCCAGCACTGACGGAAAACATCCATAAGGTAATTTCGCATGGCTTCGTCAGCCCCAATAATTCTAATCCTGTCGAAGCCGGCGGGTGAAATGCAGAAATGAGGGATATTCATTGGAGAGCAATTCCTAAGAATAAAAACACCCTAAATGAGTCGGTCATATTAACGTTGCCCTTATTATCCTGCCTTTTCAGTGGCTTGTGCAGAGACGTCCAAAGAAGTGAGGACCGCCCATCCTCGGACGACGCTTTCTTGCAAGAGCCGACTGACGAACATTCGACTGTTCACTGCGTCCTTTCGCCTACTGGCACACCAAGGGTACCCAGTCATTTTGAATTCCACCCATCCTGGGCCATCCTTCCTACCCTGCATTCCGCCAGGCCAGTGATCCCTGATGCAATCGGAAACCATTTCCACCATCGGCTGGCTGCATCCAATCAGACGCAATCGATCCAGGGCATTCAAGGAAATCACGCAGTATTCTTCTGGCGGCGGAACCACATTTTCCTAGAAAACGATGGGATTGAAGATAATTTTTGGATTACATTGATGAAGAAGATGCAGTCGGCAGTGCCCTCCATATTAACCGTTCCGAAAAATCGATAATTGCCTGGCGAAAGTTTTTGAAGATGTTGAGCAGAAGTTGACGTGCATGCAAAGATTGATCGAAAGAGCAGTTGTGCCACAGATATCCGTGCATTTGAATTTCAAAGCAGTTTTTGTATTCCTTTCTTCGTTGCAGGAGATTTCCCACGCAGCCCAGAAGCACTTCAATGAGGGATTCGGGGGCGTTGATCAGGTGGAACTTGTCGTTTTGGCTCATGCTCAGGCAGCAGATGGAAAATTGACTGAAACATGTTTCCCATGTCAATTTGATTAGATTGACATTTGATTAGAGACGGGTGGCAGGCATCGACGGAAGAAGAGAGTGGAATTGTCGTTCGTTTTGCTCAAATCACTGTTCAGCCATAATTTCCATCCGTTTGAATAAAGGGCGCTGAGCAGATTAGAGAAGAAGAACTTGGTCGCAATGGAGAGCGCCTTGTCATTTGTCACCGCAAACGGAAATCCACGGAGTTTAAAACAAGTGCCACCGTCTATTTCTATACTTTCGTCTTGAATTTCACCTGAAATCAGTAAGAATTATGTATAGGTAGGGACCGCAGAAGAAAATTAACTTAAAATTTAACTGAAAGTTTTCTTTTTACCGTTTTAAATTTTGTTCACAACCAAGCGAGTTATCCCAATTTTAAGGCGCGGCGCTTTCCTTCCCTTTTTTTACCCGTCCTCCATGGAGGGGCGGGGCTTGTAGAACGCCAGCCACAGGGACCTGCTAAACGTCGTGCAAAGTTGCCTTCAGCAGATATTATCTATTTTAAAGATGTTTAGTGTAAATTGATAAAATATATATATTGAAAATACGTAGTATTCTAGTATTTACCACTAGAAATGTACGGTAGATGATTAAAAATGGAAGTCTTACAAGGGTTTTGCGTCATTTTCGAAATGGAGCGCGGATATCCTCGTTGTTTAACAAAATCAAATTTTTTAAAACTAATTAACAATGTTCGGCGATGATGAATTTTAGATTATTTGGTATTAAAATAAAGTAAAAAACAGTGTAGTATCTGGAAATATAATGGTATGCGGTGCTCCGCGTCTCTTTTTGTGATAGTTGAGCAAAATTTAAAAAGTGGCTGAAAGTAGTGATCGGTAAAAATGAGTTTTTACAAAATGAAACTGTTTTATCTAATGGTAAGTTAAAGGGAAAGGACCTCATAAAATTGATTTTTCAAAATTGATTTAAAATTATTTTATCGAATAGATATAGTTTCCACGATTCCGAAACATACTCCTTTTATATGATTTGGACTGCAAAAGCGGCGCGTTTACACGGCCGTTTTACGCGTTTGCCGCACGGCTAGAGTGGGCGAGAGAGTGTGGGAAATAGGGAGACGCAGAAATGGCGGCAATTCAAATGATAATTTCCCAAAATTTCAAGCGCTCCTAAATAGGTTCATTTTTATGCAGATTGGGTAAAAGAGGTATTTTTCGGAATCCTGGGAACGAGATCTAGACTTTTATCACAAAATCAGAAAAATTATTTTTACGCGGTCCTTCCCCTTCAGCATTTCTTTATGACAGTAAAACACTGCTAAAAAATCCGACCGAACATAGGTCAGAACTGCCTTTTTGTCGCATGAGGACGCTGTAAAGTAGAAAAATGAGGACGCTGTAATTTGTGGGCGAGAGAGAAATCATTGCACATACACTGAAGATTATATTCTTTTACAAACAAAAAAAGTGAAAAGTTGCGTGCGCCAGCCAAAAAACCATATTTTCT
The DNA here is from genome assembly GCA_022343465.1 of Oscheius sp. G VE-2021. Classification (NCBI taxonomy): domain Eukaryota; kingdom Metazoa; phylum Nematoda; class Chromadorea; order Rhabditida; family Rhabditidae; genus Oscheius; species Oscheius sp. G VE-2021. Next base: position 985,651 of record JAJQXH010000038.1, on the reverse strand, counting down.
TATCAATTTCGACTGCCCGCCGCGGGGTCACCCCTGCGGTCCCTATGTATAGGAAATAAAACCAACCATAATAAGTGGAAAGGGAGCTGCGAATGATTTCGATGACATTCGAGGGTGCGTCGATCACTTTCAAACGGTCGCATTTCCGAATTGTGAGAGAAAAGACTGTATTGTTTGGGGGAGTGGCCGGATAGTGCGAGATTTCAGCTCCCATGAGGGGGAAACACTGGAAAAGAACACTTTTGTTACCAAAGTAAAATATTTGCAAGCAACATTCATAAGTGATTCATAGGGTAAAGAGAAATGTATTCTCCAACGACTGGAGGCAGCTGAAACTGCTGTTTGGTTATAGCGGGAGAAGCATAACGTAGCTAACGTTATCTTAACGTGACTGAGATGACGATTGTCTTTTACGGTTATTTTAGTAGCCTTGCATCCGCATTCCCCTTAGTCATTTGTCACGTGTCTGCGCTCTCTCCTCTCTCTACGCTCTCTCACGGGGTTTATTGGGCCTGACTTCTACCCCAAAACGCAATGATGCTGGTTTGTCAAGCGATCAGACGACTTCAACAGAAAGCTATTTTGATGATCTTCAAGCGAACGTTGCAAAATGCAAAAAACTGTTATCGCAAGGAATTTCTGAGAGAATTCAAGTTCCCATATACACACACACACACACACGATGACGACGCATGTCCCTAGGAGGCCAGATATGCACATTGATTTAGTGCTTTTGCTTTTTGTTTGTTCCAGCTACACCGGCTGTCTTGGCACCGACAATGGTCTTTCGACCTCCTGAAACTATCCACTTTTGGCTACATAGAGAGTTACTAATTTCTTACATTTTCCCCAAAAGTTTCCATTTGAAAGACCAGCCGCTATCTTTCCATTGGTGTCCCACTCGCGGGTGTCCTTTTGACGGGCGCGCCATGCAAACCCGCCGTGGGGATATAGCTCAGTGGTAGAGCGCTCCCTTAGCATGGGAGAGGTCTGGGGTTCAATTAGCCCAGCTAAATACTTCTTTCCCACTTTTACACTCTTAGAAGGCTTTATAATTTAAACTTTATTCGATCAGAGTTTATTATTTCAACCCGATTCGTATGAAGTTGATTTTCTTCTTCAGCAATGACGTCATTAGTCGAGATTCACTGAAAATGGATAATTAAATAAAGAAATTATAAAAATTTAGTTACCTGTGTATTTCAGGAGCTCTGCGATTGCGATTTCAATTGGAACAGTGGAAATGATTCCATCGGGGTGTTCGTGGTAGGCGGGGTAGACCTTCGATGGACGTTTCTCAGGAGATTCTGAAATTCTTTATTTAAAAAAGGCTGAAATGTGAAATTTACCAGTGGATTTGGTGACGGAGGCCTTGGGAATGCAAGAGGCAGGGACGGTGGCCTTCGGAATGCAGGAAACGGGGACAGAGGCGACCGGGAGGGAGGGACGAGGGAGAACAATGGAGGGAGGAGGGTACGTCACGACCAGGGGAGATGGAGACGGGCGGTCCAGGGGGGTCTCGGGAGGCCGAGAGTCAGCTGAAAGTGAAATTTTAAAAAAGAGAATTAGAAAAAGGCGGCAATTTCGGCAATATAAAGTTTTGCGGCAGGCGATGCCTATTGGCGGCGCGCTACTTTTAAGCAGACTACGTGGGAGCCGTCTTTGTGGCCGAGTGGTCTAGTGGTATGATTCTCGCTTAGGGTGCGAGAGGTCCCGGGATCGATCCCCGGTTCACCCCATTGTTTTGCTTTTTGTATAAATCAAATAACTTGAAAGATGGAACGTTGTGCAAAGGTTTTGTATATTTTGGCTTACTAGGGTTCTCTCATCCGTCTCGCCTGCATCTCTCTCTCTCTCTCTCTCTCTCCCTAACCAACCTCCAATTTGATGTTCCACTCGCATGTGTTCTCCGAGTTTGAGCCAGTTGGCGTACATGGCTCCGCAGTCGAAGCAGCGCTTCTCCTCTCCAGAGTAGCCGTGGTTGAGGGCCAGAGTCCGCTTGAGAGTGAGGAGGTCGGAAGGAGTCCAGTTGTGCTGCTCCCTCAGGTGCTTGTACAGACTTTTGCGGAGCATCGGAATTCCGCAGCAGAGACACTGGTGCATCTCTGGAAGAGGAGGGGGTGGGGAGGGAGACCGCACAGATGGGGAGGGAGGGAGGGAATGGGGGAGAAGGGAGATGGGAGGTGGTAGGCTAATTAAGATGGTAGTTGATGCAAATGAAATAACAGCAAGGGAAAGGAAAAGAAGTAGAGAGGCCGATAGACACAGAGAGAGAAAGATAAAGGAAGAGAGAGAGGGAGAGAGAAAGAGAGAAAGAAAGAAAGAGAGATAGAGATAGAGAGAGAGAGAGAGAGAGAGAGAGAGAGAGAGACCAACCTTCGTCCATGTCCTCCTCTTTCGGCCTCTCCTTATTCGGAATCGTCAAAAGCGCCCTCCTCGCCCTCTGCCTGTCCCGATCCTTCCTCTGTCTCTCCGCGCGCTGTTCCGGAGTCTCCCTGAAATCTCAATTTAAAATTTGAAAATCAATTTAAAAACAAAGGTAAAATCGATTTAAAGATCCTAAACCCACATCTCTCGCATCTTCCTGGTCCTCTGGCGGTTCTTCTCCCTCCTCCGCTTCTCCTCCTGGATCATCTGCTGGGTCCTCTTCTCAGCAATCTGGTGCAGTTGAGCTTGGATAGCAGCTTCAGAAGCTCCTGAAACAAGAAAATTTGATTTAAAAGGGGAAAATCAAATAATAAAATCGATTTAAAAATGAAAAAGTACCTTGAGGAGCATAAAAGGGGAGCATGAAAGGGTGCGACATGTCACCAGGGAGGAAACTGAAGAATGATGTGGAAGGGAGGAGGGAGGGAGGAGGGCAAATTATAGGCTAATGGTTATTCTAATTCACTAATAATCAAATTAATGGTTGGGTGGGGGGGAGGTGTGGTGTTTTTCTAAGTCTTACAATACAATTTATTCCGGATCACGGCTGAATCGGAGAGATCTTGAGCGGATAGTTTTGCTCTTGCCGGCGGGTCCCAGTGCTTCTTGTGTAGGCAGACGTTGAGCGAAGGCGCTTCTGTTGTCCAGTCTCACAGCAACAAGGAGTAGTGTCGATGACGGTCCCTCCTTGACGAGGTTCTGGGACCGGATTCAGCTTGTTAGCGGAGCGAATGAAGAGCCGACCGCTCGGTAGTGAAGACTTAGCGTGAATGAGTCTAATTTTTAAGTCTAATTTTGCATAATCGTTAGGCTAATTATGAACATTCACCCCTTCTCATTATAATGTCCACTGAGCGCCACTGTTTTTAGGGCAGCGCCGCGCCGCCAGTCTTTCTGTCTGTCTGTCTGTCTGTCTGTCTGTCTGTCTACGTCATACTCTTCCAGGGCAAAATCACTCTCTCTCTCTCTCTCTCTCTCTCTCTCTCTCTCTGTTTCTCTCTCAATAATGTCAATAATCAAAACATTCTTTATTCAAAATTTTGCAAATTTTTGTCTATAACATTTGGTTTTAGCACAACCCTCCAGCTTTTTCACGTTGACCTCAGAGCATTCTTCCTTCACCCTAAAACGACCCTCAATTCTTTTGAATCAGAAACCAAACATACTTGTTAAATTGCGAGTCGCAACTGGGACAACCAAAGGCGCATACGTCATACTCTTCCAGGGCAAAATCACATTTCTAAAAATATTTCTATAGTTTTAATAAAAATAAAATGTAAAACCTCCTGTTGGCATTGGACGTTTCCGATGCAGAGAAGAAGAACGAAGCAGAAAAGGAAGAGACGCATTTAGGATAGACAGCGGATTCAAGGGGTTAAATAGTCATTATATGTGCAGTGGCGAATTCTGCGACGAGATAATTCGATTTAGGCAACGTGTATTAATAAATGGTATGTTTCACAGAAGAGTAAAAGGGCCAGAAATTTGAAAAGTTAGTAATTTCAAGGGGTTCACTTGATTTTTTACTCAAAAATTTTTAAAACAGTATATTAAAGTTTTTTTAATCCTTTAGGTAATCATTTTGGTTAGCATTTTAAATACCTTTAATGCAATATAAAACAGTATTAAATGTTTTATGCTGTGCGGATCCGAACCCTCGATGTTTGTTTGATAAGATGGCCATCCCGGCTAGTTTGAAAAACGTTGTAAAATAGTGTTTTTTTAAAGTTGTGGCAGTTGAGGAAAAGTCTTTTGAAAAAATCATTTTCACACTTTTTTTAAAACCGGAAAAAGTTTTCTCAAAAACCGAAAACATTTCTGATATTATCCCCGGAATGGGCCGAATAAAACATTATATTCTTTAATTTTAAAAAATTGATGATTTTATGAACGCAAAATAACAATTTCATTTTGAAAGAATAACATTAAACAAAACGATCACCAAAAATAATCACGGGAAAGACTGACAAAATCACAGCAGGACCTCAGAATGACATGGTGGTTATTTCCCATCACTTTCCAGCATTCCTCGTGTTCATAGAAGGTTTTCATTGTTTCCACAACAAAAGAATCTCCCAATTTAGACAGGGCAGTGGTCATGGGTTCGGTCAGAAACACATGGTAGAAGACCTTTGCTTTGCTAGCATTTGAACTTAGGAGCCAATCCTGAAATGATTTTAAAAAATTTTAATCCGAAAAGATATGATTTCTTGCCTGGATCATGGATATTATGTCCTCGGTTGTGAGTTGAGTATGGTAGGCGAATAACTTTTCGGATTTTATGGAGAGCAGATCTTTTGGGGAGAAAGAGCCGGCGTTGGTTAGGGTAACCTAAAATTAAGGTAAGGTAAAAAGTTTAGGAAGGAAGGTTTTAAAACTAACCTCTTTGCACCTCGCGATATGCTTCAGAAGAACTTTGGCTATAGTGAAATTCATAACATCCTAAAAGTGTATTTTTAAATTTAAAATTGTTTCTCAAACTTACATCAACCCTTATAACACCACAGTATAAAAGTGGCATGGGGCTTACTGTCTTCTCAGCATATCTGCGCCAAAATGTTACAAGCATGCCATTCTAAAATTTTAAAATTTTAAAGTTTAAAATTTTAAATACCTCGATAATCAATTTTTGGGTTTCATAGTGAAGTTTCAGATCAGGGAAACATTGGATGAATGTGGTGGAGAAGAGACAACATTCGTCAAATACGGATATTGTATTGTAATTGAACTAAATTGCAATTTTATAAATCTCTTGGCTCTGTTTTACCTTTTCGAGAAGTTTTAGTTGGATTGAGTAAGGCAGAGTCATAAAGTCGAATTCGGTCTAAAAATTCTCGTTTATAATCTGTTACAGTAAGCAAGGACCCACACACACACACACACACACACACACACACACACACACACACACACACACACACACACACACACACACACACACACACACATCTTCGTTTTTCTTCTTTGAACGGCGGCATAGTTTAAAAAGTGAAATCAAAGCCACTACAAACGCCAGACCGATGAAAAACACCGAAAGACGTAAGCTGAAGTCTAGAAGCAAATGAGAGGCGTTGAATATGTCAAACATTCTGAAATTTTAAATTCAGAAAAGGAAAAAAAACAGAAAATTTATTCAAAAAAAATTGAGTTGTTGAAAATTTCTTGGAGTAAAAATGGAAGAAAAAGATAATACAGTAAATCAGACCATTAAATCTTATCCAGACAGAAAAGCCAAGTAAAAGCAACTTTGCTTTTTTAAATTTAAAAAAATAGTTTTGTTAATAACATTCATTTATTATTAAAATAAGAAATAATCGATTTGATAATATTATATATTAAAAAATTGTAAATCTTCCTTAACAAACAGAATAAATTTTATTGAACAAAACATAGAATTCTTTGTTGAATGCTAATGCCATGGCCGCTTTCATGCTTTCAAAAATGGGAATATCGATAAATTCGCTTTTTTTCTGCGTTTTATTTGGCTTTTTAGTTTATTATTTGAATTTATTTAGTAAAATTATTTATATTTATTTATATCCATTCACAAAAACAAATCGAATTAAAAAAGTCAAAAGTTATTAGAAAACATTAATTGATTTTTTGTTATTGCAGAAAATTATTTTAAAATGGGTTGTTTTAATTTCCTTAAACGAGTTCTAATTTTTTGTGGAATTAAGAAAGAACAGGTAACTTTTTTTTACTTTCAAAAGTACAAAAAAATGTTTTAGGACCCAATTGATTTTATGAAATTGCCGTTTTCAATTCAGATTAGGTTAATTGAAAAGGTGAAATCTAAAATTTACTTCTTTTTAATTTTTAAAACTTTCAGTTTGACTACAAAACAATGGCAAAATTTGACGAGAGCTCTATTTTCTCAAATAAATTTCTTCAATCGATTCCCATGCAATTTTGCATTGAAACAAAGCATTTGGATGTTACGGTACAAGAATAAAAAACTAACTTTAAACCTTTTTAAGAGAAAAACCATAACTTCTCTAGAATTTGGAATTTATTCTATCAGGGATCCAACAAAGAAGGCTTTGTTTATAAGTCAATGCATAAGAATTCATGTAAGTTCTACTAATTTAAATAAATAACTTAAATTCTTAAGAGCCAAGTGGGCGACGAAGTTTGCGATTTTATTCTAAAACACGTAGGAAAAAGCAAAGAAGTTTGCTTTGCAAGGAACATTACCGCTTCAGATGACAAAGTTAAGGCCTTATTTAAGGTAGGTGCAAAATAATAAAATTGTAATGGCTGTTTTAGCGACTTCGTGTCTCAGTGGTTGAGTATGCTGAAATTGGAACACAGGAGTTCTTCAGAGAGAATTTGAATTTGAGCCGAGTGGGTTATACCTTACCTTATTTTACCTTAACTTAGCTTACCCTTCTTTATTTTACCTTATCTTATCCTTAATACTTATCTTACCTTAATTTAAGGTGACCATCCAAGACGGCAGTTTTCTCTCTCCTGAAGCTTTCCTTTCTCTTCAAACTCCCTGTCTAACTGTTTGCAAAACCACATTGACAGCAGAAGATATCGTATTTTTCCTTCAAGTAAGTATCTCCTGTTTAAAACTAATCCAACTTTCAGGAATGGCTCCTAAGTTCCAGATCCCACGAAAAGAAGTTTTTTGACGGAGGATCTTTTCCACTGAAAGATGTGGAAACTGCACTAAACCAATTGGACGAGGCATTCACCCTGAACCAAATTTTAGGGGGAGAAAATAACAACGACGGGGAGGAAAAAACATGGAAAGTGACCTTAAACCACCGCTCTATCGTACTTAATGCAAATTTGAATTCCGCTTTGTTGATTTCTCATTCTTGTTGAATTTATGTAAACTAAATTGAATAAACAAGCGTTTGCGTCCTACTTTAAAAAAGTTTTATTTATATCCATTCACAAAAACAAATCGAATTAAAAAAGTCAAAATGAAAATCGGCGTGGTCACGAAAATGTCAAACTGCAATACGCAATCACGTACTTGAGTAAGATTCGCATGAGTGTGCATTTGAATGCATAAATATAGCTTTTGATTTATTTTAGTTTTGTTGTGTTATTTTCATTAACAATAAAATATTTTACAAAAAAGCGAGAATTTCTCCGTGTATTACAAAATCGCTTTCTTTTAAAATTATCGATTGCTTTGCTTTTTGCCCAATCTACTTATTAAACAGAAGTTACCCTACTTAATTACTTACACAATTGATTATTTGTGTTTTTTTTACAAAATTAAATTTCAGGCTATAAAAATCCATGGTTTGATGGTGATTGCACCTATTTACATAATTTCATTAATTTCATGCTTTGTAATTCTTAAATTAGCCACACTTTTCATAAGAACACGGGAAAATAATAAAATTATTAAAGAGGTAAACAGAATAAAAGGGAGAGAGAGAAATCGATTTCAGAATCGATTCGACTTTTCCACTATCCCGAATCCTCTGAAACGCGAGATTTTCTCAAAGGTAATGAAATCTTTAAAAAATTTAGTTTACTAAAGAACACATTTCCATATTTGACCAATGTAGCAGACTTTCCCATTCTTTCACTCAACTGACACAAACACACACACACACACACACACACACACACACACACACACACACACACACTTCTAGGACCCATTAACCGATGGCCTGTGTTCTTCACTTCTCAACTGTTTCGATCAATGCATTGACTTATATATTTTTAAGTTTATAGCTTGCTCAAAGGAAATGCTCCACAACCTCATAATGGTAAGAATTTCAAAACTGATCAAATTTCATCAATTTATTTAGGGTCTTAACGTGAAAAGGATCAGCTGTGAATTTACATCCCATCAGTTTTTCACAGAAGATATGAATTTAAATTTAGTTCGTTTAAATCGATTTACCCCAATCTTATTTTTTATAGATTACTTTTCAAAATTACACAACTATTTCTCTCAAATACCTAGTTTTCACCAAAGCATCTCACATCGTCACACATGGACGAACAATTCCAAATTACGACCTTATTTTCATATTGAAGGTGGGTAAACTTTAATTCCTTTGCTTAAATTAGATTTTTCCGAGTTTGGCATCACAAACATGAAACAAAACTATGGATTTCCATGGAGACTGCTTTATTGCTGAATTTGAGAAGGATATGATGCAGCTAGTTTATTCCTTTAGGGCAACGAAGTATTCTCTAGGAGCCAATAGAACTCTGCCTTGCATTTGGAAAATTACAAAGAGATACAGAACTATTTGGATTGACATAAACAAGAATTTTGTTCGTTTTTCGAGTGAATACGCCAAAGTTGTTAATGTTAATTGATTAAGAATAACAATAAACTGTTTTTGTTGTGTTTTTGGTTTTTACTAAAGATAGATCAGAGAGAGAAAGCAAGAGATAGCAAGAGAGAGAGAGAGAGAGAGAGAAAGAGAGAGAGAGAGAGAGAGAGAGAGAGAGAGAGAACCTCTGTGATTTTACGCAATCGCAATGTCGCTTGATTTTAAATCACTTTCTTATGTGCGCCGTAACCTAATTAACTTGACCTTCGGGTGAGTTATCTAGATCGATCGATTTTTTTCTATACCCACACACGCTTATTTTTAATTATCTTTATTGATTTTGCATGAGATTATTTTTTAAAAAGTTTAAAAAATTGTTTTGTAACTTTCCGTTGAGAAATAAGACCGTTTAAACCATGTTTAATTTTTTTTTAAAATTCCCCTACTGTTGGACTCTTTATTTTTTGTTTGAAAATTAATTTTCAGATAAGCAACAACATGTTTCAAATATTCCAACCTGTTTATATAATTTCGTTGATTTTATGCTACGTTATTTTTAAATTAGCCAAAATGTTATTACAAAAACCAGAAAACGAAATTGACAAAATTCTGAAACAGGTAAAAAAAGAGAGAGAGAGAGAGAAAAAGGAATTTTTCAGAACCGCTTCGATTTCGCCACTTTACCGGATACTTTAAAATTTTCACTTTTTTCAAAGGTGATTTGTTAAAATTGAATAACACATTATGTAAATTCAGTTCACCAAAGAAAATATTTCAACTTTTGACCAAAGTAGCAGATTTTCCCATTCTTTTACTCAATTGAATCCCTCGACAAGGCTCAATGTGGAATTTCCGAATCTAACGTTGAAAGTAAGAAATAAGGCTCAAATTTTATAGAAGTTTTATTTTCAGAATGGAATAATTGAAATTCTTGTTGCAAAAGCGCAAACAAAAGCCGTGCCTTTGAAATTCGCTTATCAATATCGGTTTCTTATCTTAGAATTTACGTGAGTACACACACACACACACACACACACACACACACACACACACACACATACACGAATTCTCATTTTTAGGATAGTTTTACTGATGACCTGTGTTCTAAGCTCCTAGATTGCTTCGATCAATGCTTCTATTTATTTGTCAAAGAAAAACTGAATTGCTCAACTGAATTATTCAAAAAACTGATTAAGGTAAGAAACTTCTATTAAAAACAAAAATTTTTTAGAATCTAAATGTGAGAAAAATTAATTGCGAATTAGAATCATACCATTACATAACAGATGATTTGAATTTATATACGGTAAGTAATTTTTAATTTATATTTTGAGTCCCATATAATAACATACGCCCAACTAACAAAGGTCGACGATCTCATTTGTATACTCCAGGTAAACTTTTTCCCAACGATTTCTTTTAGAATAAATGTTTTTAGAATCTTTTGGAACATTCGGAAACTAACAAAACTATGGATTTTTTCGGAGACTTTGAGACGAACGAGGCCGAAGAGGGCTTTGAAGACCTCGGCGAAAACATCCGTTCTATGAATTTCACTCTGCGAAGAAGAGGAAATCAATTGTATCCAAAGTATTGGAAAGTAACGAAGAATGAACGAGTTATTTGGGTTCATTTTAATTTGAACTTTGTTCGTTTTTCAAGTGATTATGGAAATATTGTTAAAATTAATTCATGAAATTGGAATTCAAATAAAGCTGTTGAAAAAATTTGAAAGTCTATGCCTCTTTTTCTCTAATAAAGTTTTTCTCCCTGGTTCTCCTCCAAACATTTTGAAGTTGAGATTTCCTTTGTTTTACGTAGAACGTAAAATTACGTAGGCGGTGCCTTCCTATAATAGCACACCAATTTGTTGACACATCCTTTGTTTTACGGAGAATTCGTAAAATTGGTGAATTTTAAAGAGGTATTCACATTTTTATTTGCGGGGCCCTCTAATATATAGAACAACAATTTAAAACCAGTATGTGTCCCGCTCTTTCGAGAGGATTCCAAAAAATGAGAATACTCATATGCGTCCACTTGCACGGAAATCTTTAGTAAAAGGCGAAAGATTTTCTCGATTGATTGCAAGAGAACCAGAGGTTCCTTGGAGGCGGCGGCGGCTGGGGTCATTCTGGCAAGCCGCTGATTCCATATGGGTGCGAGCCCACCACAAAAAGATGCGGTTGCTAATGAGACAAGATGGTAATGAACTTCTCCAGCTTATAATGTTTTACCATTTTCTTCTTATAAGCAATAAACAGGAGCAACGAGGCATTCAAAACGTTTCCACGACTGTCGTAAACACTTTCTATATTTTTGCATGGAAAACGGAATAAACGGGCTGCCGAACACATTCTTGCAGTAAACAACACCCAATACTATATAAAATTTTAGCGACAAATAATTTTACAAAGTGTGTTTTAATTTGTAAAATATGTTTATCCATTACATGAATACATTTGTGTTTTCCATCCTTTACTAAATTTCAGAGCTCCCTCGTTAACATTGACCACATTCTACCCGGCAACAGTATCTTCCTCACTGATTGCCAAGCCCCTGTGAGTTGAAACGTTAAAAAAATTAATTCTGAATTTAGAAACAAAATCTGAATCTAACAATCGGAAAAAGTATTATTGTCAAGGGAGACTCTCAGGGAGATAATTACAGTTTCACTATTGCTTTGAGAACCCGAAACGGATCAGTTCCAATGTTTATTTCCACCTCGTTCTGCGATAATTGGGGAAGTGAAAAGGTTTTTTTTAATTTTTTTTTATAAGGTGGATCATGAAGAAGAAGTTTTTCTATGAGATCAATGAGATCAAGATTAACGAAAATAACTACGAGGTAAGTAGTTTTCTTAGAAAAATATGCTATTTTTTAGGTATACATTCAAGGAGAACTTAGAATCACTTACCCACACTATTATAATGTTGGAGATTTGAGCACGGTTGCGATTTGCAGACACAATGCCGTTGGGAAAGACACACACGTGAATGTTAACAGTATCACGGTCCGCTGAGAAGGGTTTTCGTAAAATGTTTCATCAATAAACCGGTTATACGTTACGTTTTTTTTAAAATCTCTGTTTTTGTCTTACAAAATTATTTACTTGTAAATGTGTCGATCAATTATGAAACTTTCTATTTTTCCAGAGAATTCATAAAATATGTTGAAGTTCAAAGAGAGAATAACGTTCTTACTGGCGGCCCCTCCAATAGACGACGACCAACATAAACTAGAATTCGATTTGTGTCCCGCTCTTTCGAGGGGATTCCAAAAAATATGAATACTCATATGCGTCCACTTGCACGGAAATCTTTAGTAAAAGGCGAAAGATTTTCTCGATTGATTGCAAGAGAACCAGAGGTACCTTGGAAGGGGCGGCGGCTGGGGTCATTCTGGCAAGCCGCTGATTCCATATGGGTGCGAGCCCACCACAAAAAGATGCGGTTGCTAATGAGACAAGATGGTAATGACCTTCCTCAGCTCCTTGGCAATGAACTCAATTTTTGCTCTATTCCACTTTATTGTTGAATGAGAAGTTGTTTTCCAAGTTAGTAAGTGTGTGAGTGAGTGTATGAGTGTGTACGTGAATGTGTGAGTGAGGGAGCGAGTATACATTTCTACACTTGACCTCATCCTGCGTTCTTATCTCCCTCACGTGGTCTGCGCGTTATAAAAGGTCAGTCGTTGGCTTTCCTACATTGATCGCACTCCTCATAACTTCAATGTTAGGTTCACCTCCCATCTCAACTAAGCTTCTAAATATCCAGTTTTTCATTGTGGCCGCATTTGTTCTTCCTTTTGTAATCGTCAGTTGTATTCCCCTATTTTTATTCCTTTTTGTTGTGTTCATATGCCTTTTCCCATTACTTTGGTTGGGTATTGCCACGTTTCTTTTTGCGTGTTTTGGCTATTTCATATATGTGTGGGGCCTGGGCACCGTTCAACATCGAGTAGAAAATCCGGTAAGGAAGAGAGAGAGAGAGAAAGAGAGAGAGAGAGAAAGAAAGAGAGAGAGAGAGAGAGAGAGAGAAAGAGAGAGAGAGAGAAAGAGAGAGAGAGAGAGAGAGAGAGAGAGAGAGAGAGAGAGAGAGAGAGAGAGAGAGAGAGAGAGAGAGAGAGAGAGAGAGAGAGAGAGAGAGAGAGAGAGAGAGAGAGAGAGAGAGAGAGAGAGAGAGAGAGAGAGAGAGAGAGAGAGAGAGAGAGAAAGAGAGAGAGAGAGAGAGAGAGAGAGAGAGAGAGAGAAAGAGAGAGAGAGAGAGAGAGAGAGAGAGAGAGAGAGAGAGAGAGAGAGAGAGAGAGAGAGAGAGAGAGAGAGAGAGAGAGAGAGAGAGAGACTTTTTGCAGAACAAATTCAACTTCTCCTCATTTCCATACTCTTTACAACAGAACATCTTTACAAAGGTAATTAAATCAAAAACGTTTTCAAAATTTAATTTTCAGTTGAATTATGAACAGATGGCTACTTTTGATAGATGTAGCGCCTATTCCCACAAGTTTACTCTTGGTTTCCCAAAAGCGAAATTTTTGTTAACGACGGAGAATGTTGTAATTGAGGTGTAGAATTTTAAACATTTAAGTTATCTTAAAGGTTAAGGGCCCTATTTTGGATTTTGCAAGACATCATAATGATTTTGAATCACCTAGGGGAACCATGGAAGAATGCGCTCCAGTGCGAATTTTGGTTAATGAGAGGTTAATCTTAAGGGTGAGTTTATCTCTCTCTCTCTCTCTCTCTCTCTCTCTCTCTTTCTTCATTTCTCTCTCTCTCTCTCTCTCTTCATCTTTTATTTGTTTTTCAGAACGAATTAGACAATGAATTCTGTTCATATCTAAGACGGCAGTTCACTCAGTGCAATCTCGTTTTCTTCACAAAACCTTTCTATTGCTCCCCGGAAAATTTTAGGAAAACTATTCAGGTAACGAAAAATAAATTATTTTTTAAATAAAAAAATGTTCAGTCTCTTGGGCCTACTTTTGTCAGCTGCTCTCAAATAGATTCTGCTGTTTATTTTGAAGAAGATTTGGGTTTAGAAGCAGTGAGTAATGTCTCACTCACTCACTGACTCACTGATTACCTGACTTATGATTTTATTTTCAGATCTTTATCCAAAATACAAAAAATCTTTCACTGTCAAGCCTTTTGGCTATAAAAGGCAAGGTAGTCTTGTTTGGGAAAACCCCAACTTTGACTTCCAGTGATGTTACTGTTATTATCAAAGTAAGCATTTTCGTTAATAATTGCATTAAACGTTTCAGGACTGGTTCAAAAACTGCCCCACTGCAAAAAGCAAGTATTTCGTAGGAGATTATTTAACGACAGAATTGATTAGCAACGCCATAGCCCAGTTAGACGAGTCATTCGATGTGGAAAAATTGACGGACGGAATGTGGTTATTGAAGAAATACGAGACCTACTGTTTCATCAATCTCTGTTTCGAAGAGCGTGCTCACCTTATCTTGCTAAAAACTTCTTAACTACTGATTCTATTGTGATTATTCTTGTAAATAAACGTCTGATTTTGCTTACAAAGTTTACTTGTATTTCATAAGAAGAGCTCTTAAAATCAACAAGAGGGAAGCTCTTCATGAAACCATTGTGTCCCGCTCTTTCGAGGGGATTCCAAAAAATGAGAATACTCATATGCGTCCACTTGCAAGGAAATCTTTAGTAAAAGGCGAAAGATTTTCTCGATTGATTGCAAGAGAACCAGAGGTACCTTGGAGGCGGCGGCGGCTGGGGTGATTCCGAAAAGCCGCCGATTTAATACGGGTGCGGGCGCCAAAGAATTGGAAGCGGCTACTAATCAGCCGAAGCGCCTTCCACGTCTGTTTCGAAAGGAAAATTACCGAAAACTATATCATTTTTTAAGCAAAAACTGAAAAGGACAGTAAATGGGAAAATCTTTAGATTTTTGTAGACCTCCCGTAAAATTCTAATCATCCCCGAAAGCACTAAAACTGCCAAATTCGCTCTTAAAACGCAATGTAACGTAATATTTTAGGGGGTCGTACCTTAAAACCTGCTCTGAAGTGATCGTATTATTACAATAACTTGACCCCATCCTTTCTTCCTATCTCCCTCACGTGGTGCGCGCGTAAAGACAGGTCACTAGCGGGTCAGTCGATCGTATATCTCTCCCGATTATTGATCGCCGCATCGTATATTTATTAATGCAACGCCTACTTTCGCTCTTAACTAAGCTCCTAAAGTTACAGTTACTGTTGTTTGCCACATTCTTAGTTCCAATTGTGATCAGCAGTAGTATTCCCATTTTTGTAATTATTTCTGCGTTTTTCATATGCTTCCTTCCCTTCCTTTCTTTGGCTGTTGCCGTTTTGCTTTTTTCGTTTGTGGGTTTTTACCTAATTGTATTGGGTATCTGCTACATTGGAGATCGATATGAAAATAAGGTGAGATATCAGAGAGAGAGAGAGAGAGTGAGAGAGAGAGAGAGAGAGAGAGAGAGAGAGAGAGAGAGAAAGAGAGAAACAAATGCAGAGCTTTTTTCCAGAACAAATTCGACTTCGCTGCCTTACCGTACTCCGTACAAGAAAAAATCTTTACAAAGGTACATTTTTCATTTTATTTCACTTTTCAATGTAATTAATTTTTATTTTTCAGTTGCTATATAAAGAAATGGAAGAGTTCGATGCCTCTGGCGTCTTCTCCCACAATTTTACGCTAAATGTGCCCAAGGCAAAATTTATGTTCACAACCGACCATGTAGAAATCGACGTTTGTTTAATTTGTGGATATTAAGTATAAAAAGATTTAGGGAAACACGTTAATTTTTAAGAGCAAGTTTTGTTGGAAATTGCCACCCGTAAGACGTAGGGAGGATTGTGCTCAAGTGCGATTATTCGTAAAGAAAAAGGTTAATGTTAAGGTGAGTTTCTTTCTCTCTCTCTCTCTAAGTCTCTCTCTCTCTCTCTCTCTCTCTCTCTTGGAATTTTCCAAATTTCTATTTTAGAACCCCTTAGACGACGAGCTGTGTTCTTATATTATCGATCAGTTTGCACCTCTCCCAGAGATCAAATTCATGAAACCAATTCTTTGTTCAGTTGAAAATTTCAAAAAGATGATCAAGGTAGATTAAATTTTTATAAACTAAATATTAAAAACTTTTCAGTGTCTTGACATTAAAAAAGTTTCCTGTTTTGAATTAGATTCTCATGATTACTTCAAAGAAGATTTGAATATAGAAATGGTAAGTTCATATTCTTTGAATGACCTTATCTTTATTTCAGCTGGTGATCAAAGAAGCTTCAACCGTTTCCTTGTGGAATTTACTTTCAATGAAGGCCAACTCTGTTTTATTCGAAGAAATAACTGATTTGACCTCAAACGACATTACCCTTGTGATCCAAGTAGGAATTTTGACTAAGCGACTTAAGGTATTCAATTTAGGACTGGTTTCAAAACTGTCAGTCGTCTAAAATGAGAAAATTCCAAGGCGATTATTTCACGAAGGAAATGATTGGAGAGGCCATAGATCGGTTGGACGAATCATACGTGGTGGAGCCACAAGGCAAAGACGATGGAATGTGGGGGATTAAGAAAGACGGAATTCACAGTTTTATTCAATTGCGTGGCAGGAGAATTGTCTATTTGACGTTGACTCATGCTAAGGATAAATAAAGTGTCAACCTTGTTTAAATTGTTATGTTTCGGACATTTGCCTTTTCCCGCAATGGGACAAAGATTTACGTACCAGGAATGAAAGGGAATTAAAGGGTCAATTCGGTACCTTTTTCACATCCCACTTTTCGGTTCAAAATGTTCACCTTGGCGTTGAAAACAACAACCGTTACTTTATTTTAAACCAAAATGGCCAGATTTCGAAAAAAGTGCTTCCAAACAGGCCGTTTTCGGCCAAAAGTGTCGGCAAAAGCCGAAAAGCAATGGAAAATCAAGACAAAAAATTAGAATAACGTGAGAAATGAAAAAGTGCTGAACTACTCCTTTAAAGGGGAAGGACCGCGTAAAAATAATTCTTCTGATTTTGTGATAAAAGCCTAGATATGATTCCCATGAACCCGAAAAATACCTATTTTACCCACTTTGGATCAAAATGAACCGATTTGGGAGCGCTTGAAATTTTGGGGAAATTGCCATTTGAATTGCCGCCAACTCTGCGTCTCCCCATTTCCCACACTCTCTCGCCTACTCTGGCCGTGCTTACGTGCGGCAAACGCGTAAAATGGCTGTGAAACGCGCCCCTTTTGCAGTCTAAATCATATAAAAGGGGTATGTTTCAGAATCGTGGCAACGATATCTATTCAAGAAAATAATTGTTAAGACACTTTGAAAAATTAATTTAACGAGGTCCTTCCTTTAAGGAGAATTCTCCTAGGGTCACATACACATACACACACGCGAATTCTCATTCTTAGGACAGTTTTACTGATGACCTGTGTTCTACGCTCCTAATTGCCTCGATCAGTGCTTCTATTTATTTGTCAAAGAAAAGCTGAATTGCTCAACTGAAATGTTTAAGAAATTGGTTAAGGTAGGCTACATTTGTAACCAAATAAAATTTTAGGATCTTAACTTAAGAAGGATAAATTGTGAATTAGAATAATACCTTTATATCACAGATGACTTGAATTTATTCACGGTAAGTTAAACTTTTATTTTACATTTTGAAATAAAAATTAAATCCAGGTAACTTTTTTTTCCAGGGAAACTAACTCCTGACAGAAGGGTTTAGTGTTTGTGACGTAGGAGAATTCTCCTCTGGCACAGATTACGTTAAAACTGAAAATGAAACTACATATAGTCTTAGCCAAAGCTAGTTCCCTCGAAAAATGCCGTTAGCGCTAATTCGTCAAAAAGTTTTGCTGTGGTAAGGGGAATTTCGAATAACAACATCAGAATAATTTCACTCATATCCAAAACTCACCGAACTAGGGTTGGCGGTGAGTATATAGCTTTTGCCAAACTGGAATCGTGCCAAAATGGCCCTTAGTGCAGCGGAAATGAGATACGCAGTGCGAGAGACAATGTTGCATGAGGAGATTTAGACATTCTAATTAATATGCAAAAAATGGCCCGCTGATTTCATTTTGGCAATAACTATGTATTAAACATGACCAGTTTTTTTTGGGAATGAGATGTTCTACAATGACTGAGAAACCCGTACTGACGACTTCCATGATCAGTTGCGCAGGACCTACACCCATACGATATCGGCGGAAAGAACATGAAATTGGTTTGTTGACTAATCGAGAAAAGAATGATTTTTGATCTACTCTCTGCCATCTCCTCTCTCTCGTCCTTCGTACCAGTCAAGCCACTCCAAATTTCGACATCTCAAGAATAAATGTTCCCGCTCACTAATTGGAATCCCGTAGCCCAGGTGTATCCCTCCGTTCGGTCATAACTCCCTTTCCGTAAAGGTCTAAAATTTTATGTCTTTTCCTTGGCTACATAAAGAGGTCCGAGGGCAGATGTCATTCCACCCGTCTCTCCGATGCATCTCCTTCCTCTCCTGGGCTTCTCCCTTCTGCCGTTCTCTGGTTAGCCAAAGTCCTTACCAGATTTTAATCGTTCTTCAGTTTCCGATATCAATCTTCCTATTGTTAGGACATTAGAGAAGGGAGCTTGCTTGGCCATTCAATTCAACAGCTCCCAGTATGAGTAAGCAACTAGGAAAAACAAAAAAGTTTGATATTTCAGTGTGAACAGAGATATGCTAGTTTTTCATTGGATAAAAAGCGAAATGATCACTTCTATGGCATACCTAGAGACAAAAGCATATTGTGGAGATCTCACATTCGACGAGAGTGGCAATACTAACGTCTACATCAAGCACAATCCAATTAACGATGGATGGACGGTGAGGGCGACAGAGAGAGAGAGAGAGAGAGAGAGAGAGAGAGAGAGAGAGAGAGAGAGAGAGAGAGAGAGAGAGAGAAAGCCATCTCATTTCAGATGCATAACGAAAAGGGATGGAAATGCCCTGAAGATGGATCAACCCTTGCAGCTGATATGATGCCAGCTAAAAATTTCCATCTGTCTCTTGACGATGGACAGACTGAGGCTGGTGGCCAGAGTGGACACAGAAACGTACAAATGATCGCCCATTGCCACCAACATAAAGAACTATGATTGAAGGCTGATTGGATGATTGAAAAGTTATGCCTTCGTAATATATTGTGAGTAATAAACTGGTATGTGAAGATGTCAGTTGTTTAAAGTAGAGAGAGACAGAGAGAGATAGAGAAGTTAAGTGAATGGTTTATGTACAAGGAATGAAATGAGCAATGATTTCAACTGAGTCGGGCTCGGACCACATTCGACAGCTGCTTGAAGACGTAGCAAGTGACGTCACCAACGGTCTCCTGGCAGAAGAGTTCAGTGTTTGTGATGTAGGAGAAGTCTCCTCGGGCACAGATCACGTTGAAACTGAAAATGAAAGTTCAGGACCAGTTCACTATTTTGAAGGTAATCGATAATAGCTAAGGGATCCGCAACTGACATGGTTGGTTGCGCAGGACCTAGACCCATACGATTTCGGCTAAAAGGCCACGAAATTGATTTGTTGACTCGGGGATAAAAAGAGCGTTTTTGATCTACTCTCTGTCCTCTCCCCTCTCTCGTCCTTCGTACCAGCCAAGCCACAAATTTCGACAGCTCAAGAATAAATGTTCCCAAATGCTAATTGGAATCCCGTAACCCAGGTGTATCCCCGCTCCAGACATCAGCCCGTTGCCTTAATGGCCTAAGGATTTATGTCTTTCCCTTGGCTACGTAAGGAAGACACCGTGGGACAGGTGCCATTCCACCCCTTTCTCCTATGCGTCTCCTTCCTCTCTCTTGTTTCTGCTTTCTGCCTTTCTGTGGTAGGTTGTGCGCTTTTCCAAATCCTACTTGTCCAAATATTTAGCTTCTCGGATAAACCTAAATTTGAGGGAGTTAAAAGACGGGGCTTATTAGAAGACATGGCGGTAAGCTACAACACTTCTGAATCCAGGTATGCAAAAATATAGTGAACGAATTTTCGGTTGCGGTGTGTACCTCTCTTGGGGCCCTGAGAGTGGGGAATATTTAGCATTTCGCTGGTGGAAGGATCATAAAAGCAAAAATAGTTGGCTGACGTACAAAGGAATAAAAACTGAAGATTGCGGGGATCTCACATTCGACAAAGACCACACAAATGTCTACATCAAGCACCATCCAACTGAAGGAGGATGGACGGTGAGAGAGAGAGAGAGAGAGAGAGGGAGGAAGAGAGAGAGAAGAACGAGAGAAAAGAGCTATTTTCAGATGCACAACGAACTGAAGTGGAAGTGTCCTGCAGATGGATCCACATTTGCTAAGGAAATGAAACCATCGGATGGATTCACGATGCATCTTGATGACACAATATGTGACAAAGGAAATAAGCAGTGTGGCCATGGAAACGTACGAATGATCGCCCACTGCAGCAAGGATTAACATTAGAATAGGCTTTAGAATTTAGCGATCAAAGTAGAACTGTGCAATAAACTAATTTGGGAAGATTGTGAAGAGAGAGAGAAAGAGATAAAGAGAAAGAGAAAGAGAAAGAGAAAGAGAAAGAGAAAGAGAGAGAGAGACAGAGAGAGAAAGAAACAGAGAATAAACTAACCGTCCGTCAAGACGACGCTCAGCTT
Organism: Oscheius sp. G VE-2021; assembly: GCA_022343465.1. NCBI lineage: Eukaryota > Metazoa > Nematoda > Chromadorea > Rhabditida > Rhabditidae > Oscheius > Oscheius sp. G VE-2021. The sequence goes on along the minus strand of JAJQXH010000038.1, from coordinate 965,315 downwards.
CCGCCTGGATTCTTCGCTTGGCTACCGAAGTGACGCGGTCGATATTCTGAAGCACGTAATTGCTAGTATGTGACTCTGTGTGTGTGTGTGTGCGTGTGTGTGTGTGTTTGATAAAGGAGACCAAAGGCTCATGCTACCTGAATGATAATGTCTCTCAGCTCCTCGCTATTACACTTGGCATCAACCTTGACCACCTCATCCAAGACGTCTCGCTTCATTCTCACAGAAAGCTAAAATATCTCTTCAAGTCACATGAAAGTTTAAAAAAAACCTTGGGTTCAGGAGCTAGCACATCTTCATTTACGATGAAAGTTCCGTTGCTGAGGATTTCAGAACTTCGCTTGATCCTGTTCTTCTTGATCTTCAGTTTGCAGGTTGTGCAGGTGTCACAGCAGGGGGTTGGAGCTACCTGAAACGAAGGTGTGGTTCTCTCTCTCTCTCTCTCTCTCTCTCTCTCTCTCTCTATCTCTATCTCTCTCGCTCAACTTACCGCCACAGGCTGAGGACACGGCTGAACCACAGGACAGACAGGAACCGTTGGACAAATCTGTGGAGGAGCACACGGAACTCCACAACCACAGCTTCCTCCAGGAGTTGGAAAGAGGAAACCAAAAGTAGTTGGCAGTGCAAGAAGAAGAGCGTAGAGGAACATTAATCCAGGCTATCACGCTGTGAATGAGGTGAAACGAGGCGAAGTCGAGGAGAATGAGGGAATTGCCGCTGGTAACGGCGTGGCGACGGAGGGGCGAAGTGGGTCAGCGAATGCAGATTAGGCGGCTCAGGATGGCGATCCGGGTGGTGGAACGAGCAGGGACAATGGGGAGTAGGGCGAAGGGGGATAGAGAGAGAAAGAGAGAGAGAGAGAGAGAGAGAGAGAGAGAGAGAGATGACGCAGACGGAGCGCCTTGATTGATAAGCGCCCGTAGAGCAACCAACCCCGCTGGGGATATAGCTCAGTGGTAGAGCGCTCCCTTAGCATGGGAGAGGTCTGGGGTTCAATTCCCTATATCTCCAAAACTTTTTTGCTTCTTGCAATTGATATAAGAAGTTAGTTATCTTTTTCTTTCTTTTGTTCTCTCTCTTTTTTTAGTTCTCTCTCTTACTATCTTTCTTCTTACTCTTTAAAATCGTATTTTGATCCCTAAAACTCCAAACATCGTCGCTAATTCGATTGACTACGTGCCGTCGGCGTGCTTTAAGGTCGTTGGCGTAATCTTACGCCATCGGCGATTGCCCACCGCCTTATGAGAAAAAACTATCCGATTTCTCGAGAACACACCTTTGTCTCTGATATCAGTGGTAGATTGGAGAGTACCGATGTTCGGAGACTAAAAGTCACGTGAATGAGTGAGTGAGTGAGTGAGTGAGTCCAACTAATTCCCCTCTCACTTTCGTGTTATCATTTCTTCCAAAATATTATGTCTAGAGTTGCTAAAAGTCGCCGCTCTGCGACCGTTGCCCAGATATTATCTCTCGTTCCAAGAAAAACACCCCAAAATACGCAAAGATGTTTACAAATAGTGTGTTTTGGGTTCTAACGGACACACCTAAAGGAGAGGAAACGACCTCGCTTTGCGAAATTGCTGACAACCGGCTGGGCGGAGTATTTCACGTCATTTATGGTTGATGCAATTGAGGTTAGAGAAAACTGTCTGTATCTATGCCTATGCCTCTCTCTCTCTCTCTCCCTCTCTCTCTCCCTCTCTCCCTCTCTCTCCCTCTCTCTCTCTCTCTCTCTCTCTCTCTCTCTCTCTCTCTCTCTCTCTCTCTCTGCCCTTTGACCCTCTGACCATTTCATCCAGAACCAGTTCCTCGTTACAAAACCGCAAGCACCTATGACGAAGAAGAAACACCCAGGAAACAAAGGAATTTCCCTTCTTCTTCTCGTTACAGCATAGTTTGAAGAAACATCGTGTTCCGCTCGTCAAATTGGCGCCACGCCGCCTAGAGTTACAACAACCTGCACAAAAAATTGTGACTTTCCGACTTCCAATTTCGAATTTGGCAATAACGAAGGGATAATTTCCTCAAAAAACAAAAGATAGCTCCCGGGGAGATTTGAACTCCCGTCGCAGGTTTCAGAGTCCTGAGTGCTAACCGCTACACCACGGGACCGGTGGCTTCCACGCGAGCTATCACACTCACGTAGCGTGGCGGCTCAGTGCGCCGTTTAAATGAATGTTTTTTTAAAACTCTTATCAATTTTAAAAACGGGGAATTGCTAAAAACTGTTCCCTCCACCACCTAGTGACAGTCATTCGTCACCAAAAGTCGTAGAAACCACTGCGCAGAGGACTGAAAACATCGTTTTCTGTGTTGTGTTGTTTTACACGTCTTTGCTGTCTTATCCAGTCCAGTACATTGTGCCCGTGACGGCCTTTTTGATAACATTGTGCCGGCGGCAACGTTCCTTCGGCCAATTCCGCCATTCTGGGTTGTAAAGTCGTCTTTGTTTCGCAGTTTGGTCAGATGTTTCGGACAGGAGTTCGAAAGGGCAAGGTCTGGGTGACCTTTCGGGGGAGACCCTGTGTTCGGCGATCATAAAACTTCTGCACTCCTAGGAAGATGTGATTGCAAGACTATCTTCAGAAATAGCTAAAGTGAGCAAAAGCAAAAGTTTTGACCACGGCAGGATTCGAACCTGCAATCTTCTGCTCCGTAGGCAGACGCGTTATCCATTGCGCCACGCGGCCACGTCTGTGGGGGCTGTGGCGCATGCTAATCTGTCATGGCGCCGGTTGCGCACTGACCTATCTTTCGTTTTCTTCGCGAAATGGGACGTGTGTGCGTGTGTACGTGATCTACAGGCTTCCCCAAGGAATTCAAAAAGTCTCGAGACTGATTTAATCTGGCAACTTGGACGTCTCGGGCGTGTGAAAATCAAGGTCGCTAGCCTCAGTTGCGGCTTTTTCATAATAAGACTCCCGCGGAGAGGAGGGCAGCACAACGGGACCGGAAAGAGGACAATGAGAAGCTTCTGTGACCTAAAAAGTTCACAGAAGGTGTAAAAATCTACTTTTGATGTTGATTTTGGTCCAAATATTAGGGTTTTCAAACAGACCAAGTCTTGCGATTTTTCAGGATTTGAAAATTTACTAGGTTCAAGTGTTTTCTGAGTTTTCCCGCGTTAAAATGCCCTGTTTTCCCGTTGTTATCGCTTCCCGGCGCTGGATTATAGATCTGTTGCGGCCGCCGCTGGTTGTCAAGCGCAAACACGCCAACGCTCCCAGTGCACGGATGGCCGAGTGGTCTAAGGCGCCAGACTCAAGCGACAGCTTCCTGCGAGACAGCGGGGTTCGGGTCTTCTGGTCCTCGTATGAGGGCGTGGGTTCAAATCCCACTCCGTGCAAATTTTTGCCTTCTTCTGGTTTGATGCCTAACAAGTTATATCACCTTTTGACGTGAAATTGGGTCAAGTGCGATCCATTTCAATGAAAAAGGCAACTGTTTTTCAGTATTTGACGGGGGAATGCCGTGATTTGGTCATCATTGCGTCTGCCGTCGAGAGAGGGGATGGCCTTGGGGCGAATCTCGACAAAGAAGTGTCACTTCGGGGCGCGACTCAGATTTCACGCGCTTTTCCTAAAAAGCGCCAATGGCGAGGTCGAAGTGCGCGAAACGACGAGTTTCTGAAGAGGAAAAAGGTTTTGAATGGGGGTTCGAAGTTTCGAAATGGCAGGAACGGGGCGTGGAAGGTTATTTTGGTGAGAAAAGGAATATAGGATTAAATTCGGAAACGAACATGTAAAATTTATTTGTCGTAACCAAAAATTAACAAATTTGAATATTTTCCAACGCGCGCTCCAGCCAGCTTGCGCCAGACATTCGAAAAATCAAGGATGAAAAATAACTAGTGGAATGGGAAAGGGGATTGAAAACCTCAAAACCACTTAATTTCTATGAAAACGTAGAATATTGATGAAAATAAATTATTGTTCAACAGTGGAATACCAAAAAGTTTTTTTTACCCAACGACGTGCTCCAGTTGACGGTCATATACATGTTTTTAATCACCGGGTGTAAAACAATTTTCGAAAAGGAAAATCAAAATTGACCAAAGTCGTAATGAAGCAGGTTTTTCATCGTTGAACTCTAGTTTGCAGTCTCGCTGTAATCTGGAACACAACGTTGGGAAAATTGCGAGTGACATTCAATGGAGAGTTATTTATCGATGAAATTCTAAAAACGGCAAAATTTACAACCGACTGGAGTTGAACCTTGTTGGTCTGCACAAGGCGCGCGGGTTTTACCATTGCGCCACCCTCATATGTTGAAAAGGAGGTTTAATAACCTGAATTTTTAGTTCATTACTAAAAAAGGCAATCCTTACATGAAAATATCAAATTTTTCACCCAATCATGCGAAAATCTGTAAATGAGGAGGGTGAGTCACTTTGGGTCAATTAAAAAATAGCGGGATTTGGTAGTACTGGTGGTCCGCTCTGAAACCTGTGGTCCATGGGATGTGTGGTCCAGGAACCTGTGGTCCATGATACCTGTGGTCCATGGGACCCCCCCTTTTACCCAACTTCTGCCTCTCTGAAACCTTTAAAGTACTTTAATGGTCTAGTTTTCCTTAAGTGGTTGTTTAAAACTCTCGCTTTCCAGAAATAGTCCTGTCAACAAATGAGAAAACTCCTTTTCGTCTCACTTTCCTCTCGATCACTTGAAACCTCAAAACAGCCCTTGTCTGAGGCGGTCATTTACCTTTCTTTTTTTGGCTTCCTTGTCATCTAGACTGTTTGATTTAACAGTTTCTTTAAAAATTTAAATAGTTTCACGCGAGTGTATTCGAACTTGCAACCGTTAGATTGGCGGATTGGATTCTTACCGGCTGCGCCACTTGTGCCAAGTTGTCTCGGGCTCACCTGCGGGCCGAAATTCAATTTTTCCGCGACAAATTCAGATTTCTGGTTACTTCCTATGAAAAGCACGTACTCTACTCGTTTTTATGAAACTCTTGACCCCCGGGTTTACAATGGCACCGCGCGGGCCCCGCCCCCTCTCGACCCCCGAACCCTATATAACGGCAAACCTGTTGCCTGAGGCCACAATGCCAATGCCCACGGCATTTCAACACAATTCTACACTTGCTATGTTTCCGCTGTTTCGACTACCGTAACCCGAGAGGGCTTTCCTATTTTATTCATCTTTTCAAACATATCTACTTCTTTTTTGGGAGTTTTTCTGAATCCTCAATGTGCAATTTAGAATTTTCACATGAGTTTTTTTTTTGTATCTCCCATTCATTCGCTTTTCAAGAGAAAACAGTCGAGAGAGACCATTCGCGGTCGGATCTCTATTTACCATCGCTGCGGACAGCCGCGCACTGGCCTTTTATCGCCCTGCGCCGATCTTGTAAACGTGGGGGTATAGCTCAGTGGCAGAGCATTCGACTGCAGATCGAGAGGTCCCCGGTTCAACTCCGGGTGCCCCCTACTTCTTTTGCCTTCTTGGAAAAGCACCTTAAGCTTGTTTTTGATTGATTTCAAAAGCGTTAACTACCCAATGTTTTTTCGTTTGCTTTTATTGAAGTTGAAACATCACTCCATTTAAAACAGGAAGCTCCTGCAGATTCTACGCTAAAATGTGGCAAATGTTACGGTTTACACTATCAGCTTAACACAGTGTTGCGTCGTATGCACTTTGCGGTCGCCCGCGGCGAAATTCCACGTCTTTGTGTGGTGTTTCAATGACAAACGGGATCGTCTCGGTGAAAAATTTCGATTTTCGGCCTTGGAAAGTGCGAAAAATGGCTTACTTTTGAATTCGCGTTTCAAACTTCAAGCCTCTTTGAAAACTAGTAATTTAGCAAACAAAAACTTTCTGTTTTGGGCGGGATCCGAACCCTGGGCGCCTTTTTGCCAGGCCCGCTTTTTTTGGTGGTCTTTCGTGTTCCGGGTTATTTTTAGTGGCTTAAATTCCTCTTTCGGAAGATTTAGTTTTCCCGCGTGATCGAACAAGGAATTCCCATTCAACCACGGTATGCAACATACCGAACGCAGACAAGTAACGTGACTATTTCCCATTTCCGCCAAGGCCGCCAGAAAATCATTGAAAAAATCGAATTCTCTGTTAAAATTGACTAAAAACGCTGGAAGTTGACCACTGCGAGACGGAAACGGTCAAAGCGGCCGTAAATAACAGGGGAGTCTACATCAACAACGTAGCGCAACCTTGTTGTGATGTCGCTTTGTGGTTTCTCGACTTCGTGATGAAGAGAGAAAGAAATGTCGGCGCGACCGGTTCAGAAACGCCTTGGGCAGCGTGTAATAACACCAGTGAAACTTCCGCAAAAAAGATTGCATCGGCCGGGAATCGAACCCGGGCCGCCCGCGTGGCAGGCGAGCATTCTACCACTGAACCACCGATGCCCATTAGCAGGCGGGACCGAGGCGGTTGATTAGAGAACGCGGGCGCCGCTGCTCACTAACCGCAATACTGAAAATCAAGGGGTTTTACCAGTTCTGCGCTAGTTTCTCGTCAGAAGACGGTTCTCTTTCTTTCTCTTTCATTCGCGAGGTCACACCGGTCTCCCCTTTTTTTGCGTTTTGTGTGCCCCGCGGGCAGTGACAATGGCACCGGGGGAACATGTATCGGACGCTTTTTGCGCTTTGCCACGCTTGACCTTCGTTGTAGTGCTTGTGCGACCGCGGGCCAGAGGAATGCTGTTTTGCCCTGCAACAATACAACAAAACACTAAAAAGCGGGGCGAGACTGAGCTTCCGAGCGGACGCGCAGGTGGCAGGCGACCGTGAAGTCAAACGGCCACACTGTGCCCAGTTCACCGAACACCTTTTCTCACTTTATTTCTCTTTCCCTCTCTCACTTTCATTCTCTCTCTGACCCGAAAGAAATTGTTCCCGTTGTGGTGTCACTCACGTTGGCTGGCAACCGACTCGCCCTCTCTTCTCAAATGACCCCCTCCATCCCGAATCACGGGGTTTCCAATTCAGTTTCTGATGTTTTACCCACCCAAAGGTTTTCAACTCGATGAATATGAGGCACTCATCCAAATTGGCGTTTCTCCGGAATAGACACCCTATACTAGATTAGTACAGATTTCCCATTGGAATTGAAATGGTTTGTGTCCCGCTCTTTCGAGGGGATTCCAAAAAATGAGAATACTCATATGCGTCCACTTGCACGGAAATCTTTAGTAAAAGGCGAAAGATTTTCACGATTGATTGCAAGAGAACCAGAGGTGCCTTGGAGCCGGCGGCGGCTGGGGTCATTCCGAAAAGCCGCCGATTTAATACGGGTGCGGGCGCCAAGGAATTGGAAGCGGCTACTAATCAGCCGAGGCGCCTTCCTCGTCAATTTCGGGCTGAAAAAATGCTATAACTATATAATTTTCAGCGGAAAGTGAAACGACAGCAACTGGGAAAGTTTTTTTTGCTGTTTTAGACCTCTCATAAAATTCTAATCCTTCCCAAATGCTCTAAAACTCTCAAATTCGCTCTTAAAACGCAAACTTTCGCAAAGGATTTGGGGATCGAACCTTAAAACCTGCGCTGGACTTACTTCAATTATGGTTTATTACTCAATTATCAAAGTCATTCCACCTTAATTACATCCCATGCAATCGCGGGCGCCGTTTAGAGCGCGCCGAAAGGGGTGGTCTCTCTCTGAATTAAAAAATAGCTATAAAGCCGATTATTTACGAATTTCTGGGGTGAAATTTACAGGTTTACTGAAATTGGCCAAAATAGGAATAGATAAGCCCATTTCAATCACAGGAGGTGATTCCCCTCGACCTTCAACTGCGCCGGTGACCACTGATCGGCACACCCTTTTACCATTCAAATTCGCCTTTTACTCTGAAAAAAGATCTTCAAACATTTTTTTAAAGCTGAGAATAACAATTTCCTATTTTCGTGTTAAAAATGGCAATTTCTGCCCATTGAGAGCCATTTCCCTACTTCTTTTAGACCCAAGGATTGCTTTGAAAACAAGGAAATAGTTATTTCCAAACAGTAGCCTTGAAAAAACGATTGAATCCCATCAGAAATCGGTTTAAAGCGACTGTTTGCGCCGAATGCGCCGCTATCTCGGCATTCGCCATTGAATGCGGCGGGGTCATAAGCGCCCGCTCTCGCCCAGGCAGACATGACTGCTTGGCGCAATGGTAGCGCGTTCGACTCCAGATCGAAAGGTTGGGCGTTCGATCCGCTCAGTGGTCAAAAGTTTTGCTTTTTGTGCATTGACTACAGAACTTTATTGTTGCCATTGTTTGACCATGAAAACCACTTAAAACTTTTTTTCAGCTTTTCAAGATGCCATTTTCAAGGAAAAAAACGTGCGAATTGTCAAACTTTCCGGAAAACAAAAACTGTATAGTTAAAAAGGATGATTCTCGATAAAAGAATTTCGAAATTCTTACTTTTGACAGTTTCGTACCTCTTTCTTCTCTTTGTTATCCCTATTCTCCCCGTTTCTGACTCAGAACGCCCGTCATCCCTTCGTCTCTCATTGAATTCTCGTTATAAAAGCGGGCAAATGACCCAAAAGTGCAAAAATTCCTTAAAACGCGACTTTTTAACTTCTTATTCTTGTTTTTTTCTTTATCTACCACTCTCTTTTTTATAAAATATTGTAATTGCTTGATTTCAGATGCGTTTATTAGCGCTCTCCTTGTGCTCTCTCATCTGTGCAGTCACCGCCGCCGGCGTGAGCCGGAATTCCACCCACAGGCTCAAAAAAGAGCCTCCGAGGGATTGTTCCGATGCCCCAAACGCAAATATCAAGAAGTCCTGTCTCATGTACTACAAAATGGACCGAGAGGCTAGGAAAAGGCTCACAAGACAGGCTATGAGGAATCAGGTTAGTCCTTTAAACTCCACTGTTTGAATGTCTGCGATCACTTTAAGAATATATATTCATTGTCAAAATAGTTTTATGTATTGTTCGTTTCATTGGGAGAAAGTGTGCCACTGTCCCATTACACTATTGCGAGCGCCGCCGCCGCCGATTAGATTAGCCGCGCGCTCCCAACAGACACTACGTCCGTTGTGGTCTAGTGGTTAGGATTTATGGCTCTCACCCATAAGGCCCGGGTTCGATTCCCGGCAACGGAATAATGTTTTGTCAGTTTGCAAAATACCGACGCTTTTTACGAAAAGAAATCGTGGAAGCAATAAACACGTTAAATTTTTTCTTTCAGGTTGTTAACGCTCCCGGAGGTCCTCCCAACTGGCTCACACCTATTCCTGTGCCTGCGAATGCCCGAGGCCAATTCGCCTACCACCCGTACGACTGCATGACCATGGCCTGTCTCTGCCCATTCTTTAATGTGAGTTTTTATACTTAAATGAGATGATGACGAGAAAACTACGATGAAACCAGTCTATCTTTTGGCGAAAAGTTGAAAATTTCAAAATTTAGGGTCGCATGCAAGGACCCAACTGTATCCTATCGAACGGAGTGAGGCTGGACATGGCTTACAGGAAAGAATACAGAATGCTGACGGATCAAGAGAGGGCTAGGTAATCGATAATTACTGCAAAATTTGAGTCTCCCGCCTTTTCAGATGGCACAATGCACTAACTACGTTGAAGAGGAACGGAGAGTACGACAGGCTTAGCAGGCAGCATTTGGAGGTAAGAATACGGTAATAGACCTTTAAAAATAGTTAAATTAAAGGTCGGAGTTGGCTCTGGAGCGCATTCTGGACCCGGTTTCCTGCCCTGGCACAGAGAATATCTCAAGAGGTTGGTTTTTTTTTCGTTCAAAAGCCGTTTCTTTTAATTTAAAGCCACGCTTTTCGAAAATATATCTTTCAAAACAGTTTGAATTTGTTTTGAAACCCCAAAGTCTGAAAGCTCAAAAAGCAAAAGAATTGCATCGGCCGGGAATCGAACCCGGGCCGCCCGCGTGGCAGGCGAGCATTCTACCACTGAACCACCGATGCTCATTTAATTCGTTGGCGCCGCCGCCTTTTGAACTGACGCCGCTCTCGGATAATCGAAAAACCTTTATTTCACTGAATTAAAACCCCTTTTAGGGTTGAAATCGCTCTCCGAATGGTCGATCCCCTCGTCGCCGTTCCCTACTGGGACAGTGTGATGGACGGTTACCTCCCCGACCCCAGAGATTCCATCATGTTCTCGAATCTCTTCGCTGGAGAGACTGATATGTACGGAAACGTCATTCAGGTACCAATTTTCTCTAAAAATGAAAAAAGACTTTTCAGGGTCCTTTCGCTTACTGGCCAACATTGGAAGGCCGTGGAAACATCCTCCGACAATTGGGAGCTGAGGGATCGCTCTTCAATGAACAACAAGTCAATACGATTGTGGCCCAGAACGCCATTGAGAACACCATAGCCTACACTGCACCCACCGCAGGTAATTTGCCGAAAAAATCGCCTTTCTTCGCCGAAATCGCGGTATTTGCAATCAGTCGGCAATGGTGTGTAGTCCTAGGCGGCGGCCACTCAAAGGTCACTCGGTCGCGCTACGCTTCGTTCACCGGTCCCGTGGTGTAGCGGTTAGCACTCAGGACTCTGAATCCTGCGACGGGAGTTCAAATCTCCCCGGGACCTTCCTTTTTGCTTTCTAGGCGTTCACTCCAAAAAATGATTTTTGCTTCGAAAATATCTTCATTCAAACCAAAACATTTTCCAGGCTGCCCCTTCCCCAACAACTACGGAGCTATCGAGTACATTCACTCGAACATTCATCTCTGGATCGGAGGAGACATGAAACCGCCCAGCACTTCTGCCAACGAGGTAAAATTCCTTTTCAATTGAAAATAAAACAAGTTTTAGCCCATCTTCTTCATGCACCACTCTTTCGTCGACTACCTCTGGGAGCTCTGGCGCCAGCTCAAGCAGCCCAGATGGCTCCGTGAAGTTGTGAGTGACTTCTTATAAACCAAATGATATTTAATTAAATGGAAAATCAATAATTGGATTGTTTCAGGCTTATGCTAATGACAACGGATACTGCGCTAACTGGCAACACTTCAGCTACTCCAACATGCGCCCGTTCCCCTATTTGATCAACCGCGACGGTGAGTAAATTGAGAAATGGGCAAAAAGAGCTTTTCTTCTTCTTTTTTTTCCAAGAAAGGTGACTAATTTGTAAAATGAAACGTTTGAATAGGACAAACACTAAATTTCGAGGGTGGCTATTTTATTTGCGAAGTCGATTCAAACGCAAACTTTTGTGGAAAAGAGTTTTCAGTTTCATTTTTTGGCTGAAAAGAGTCTTTCAGGTCTCTCCAACTCCTACACTGACCAAATGTACCGCTACGCCCCTCGCCCCACTTGCAGTCATCAGAATCCTTCATGTGGCTCTCCCTACCTCTTCTGTGACACCAGAGGGTAAGTTTTCTATCGTTGAATTCGATCTTCAAAGGTTTATATGCGAAAATGCGCTGAAAATTGATGTCTGCTTCAATTGTGAACCGAACTAAAAAGTTTTGAAGTGGAAACTAGATCCAAATATTTAGAAAACAATGAGAACTAGTAAAGCAAAACAAGCAAAAAAGTTTTGGAGATATAGGGAATTGAACCCCAGACCTCTCCCATGCTAAGGGAGCGCTCTACCACTGAGCTATATCCCCAGCGAGTGTTGCAGAGGCGCCGCCGGTGAAAAGACACCCGCCGCCGCCGTAAACAAACAGGACCCGTTTCGCCACACTCCTAGAGTCTATTTTCAGCTACCCTCACTGCGTTGCCAAGATAAAAATGAACGGAATCTGCCGTGGATTCGAAAATCTAGATTCCTGCTTCCAAGGTCGATGCTGGTGGGGTCGTTGCGTCCCAGCTGTGAGTTTTACCCCAATTTTTGATTTCAAAAAGCTGAAATTTCGGGATTGTCAATAAAATTTGAATTTCAGGGAGGTCCCGCCTGGAGAATGCACGGAATCAAGACCGCCAAGGGCAACGGAACGATGGAAGTAATCGATATTCTCGAGGCTCCCCGCCCTGAAGGTCCCAAACCGAAGACCGTCGAAATGGCCGCCAAGCTCTTCAACAACTGCCACAACAGGTTAATTTTAGAATAATCGATTGAGAATTCAAAAAGAAAGTTGAGAGAAAATCAATAAAATCGATTTTTAGGCATTCTTGCTGTGAAGCTTGGAGCGCCGCTGGACAATGCTCCAAATCGGCAGAATACATGTCCCAGTACTGCTCGGCTAGCTGTGGTGTCTGTAATCCCACCTACAATATTTCCGATCGTGAGTTTCAGTTTAAAAAGCCGATTTTCTATTATAAGATTCTAAATTCATAAATTTTCACAAAGAAATTGAATCAATAACGTTAAATTTCGATTGGAAAATTAGTAAATTGCAGCTTGCACCGACCGTCACATCCAGTGCGGAAACTGGAAGAACTCTGGAATGTGCCGAGGAGAGTCCGCTGAATTCATGGCTGAGAACTGCCGTGCCACCTGTGGAAAGTGTCTCCTTTCCAGGGAAGATCAGTGTTTCAGCAACGGAAAGGTAATTTTACAAAAAATTTAGCCGGCATTTACCGATATCAGCTAACTTTTTGGATCTAACTACGCGAGCAAAAAAGATTCGCTCCCGGGTGGGCTCGAACCACCAACCTTTCGGTTAACAGCCGAACGCGCTGCCTATTGCGCCACGGAAGCACGCTGGCGTCAGTGCTGCGGCCGCGTTATCTATCTCGGCGCTTGTCCAAGCAAATAGAGGATAGCTAATCGATCGATATTCAGCTGATACCGATTCCTGCTAGCCAGCATCTGATCGAATCGATCCGTGACTCCTTCGAACCCCGCGTACAAAGGGACATCGCCACTGCACGTCGCCGCAGGATGGTCTCTGGTCAAGTGAAACACACCCACAGGGCAGCCAAACAAGCCTAAACGGTCAGTTAATCCCTTCAAAATCGATCAATAATCGATTTTTCCAGACTCCGATGATGTCATCGATCGATTTGCATGTACATGATGTCACTTTCACTGCCTGTATTCCTGCTCATTCCAAGAAACCCAAAACTGGCCCCAAAATGGGTCCCTTCCCAAAAACTGCCGTTTCCTGGCGAAAATCGGTCTACAGTTTTAGAATTTCGTAGAAATTCGAGGTTTACTGTACTTTTAGCTTAGAAGGCCGATTTTGCCCCCTCTGATCTCATTTTACCTTGTATATGTACATTTTGTATTATCAATCTGCTTGTATAGACGTAGAGACGATGAATAAAGTAATAAGTTTAAAAGATTTGTAAAGAGAGAGAGAGAGAGAGAGAAAGAAACAAATCAAGCAAAAATTATTCGCTCCCGGGTGGGCTCGAACCACCAACCTTTCGGTTAACAGCCGAACGCGCTGCCTATTGCGCCACGGAAGCACGCTGGATTGCTGGCTGCGGGCGTTTTATCTGCAACATTTCACCAAAGAGCGCCAATCAATCAATAGATTTTCAGCTAAACGAACAAATTGCTTTATTCTAAAACAGATACATGTTTTCATTCCAACAGGAAAGGCTTTACACTTTTGGAAGAATAATATTCCACAGTGTTCTGCGTGGCCTCCCGGAGACAACTCAATTGAATATCTTCTGCGAAGGGCGCGTGGGAGTAAAATAGCTCCAGACGGCTTCGAAAAGTGCAGAACGAGAGTTTTCACGCAAAATGAGTTGTTCCAAAGAACCCTGAAAGAGAAACGCCGTTTTAGTTAAAGAATTCCAACTTACGTAAAAATAACTTGCATCTATAAGAATAATCATCCCTGTTTCGAGTTGTAATTTGTAGAATTCCAGATCTTTCTAAAATGGGGTTGCATTCTCGTCCCATATATAACCCACATTACCACTGTAGTCGTTGATGGGAAATCCAAAAAGACGAATAAACCTAATTGGCAACGGATTCCGTTTACCAGAAACCCGTAAAAGCCTCAAAGTCTTAAGGGCCCCTCGCTTTGCGCCGTTGATAATAGGCTTAATTAGAAAATAGAGCGAGAATTGTGAATTTCACCCTCACTCACTCACTCACTCACTCACTCCCTTACTTACTTACTTCACTCACTCTCAATCACAGAGACAATAAAACAAACCTTAAGCATTTCTTCCAAAAAAGGCAGACCAGCTCAAATTATCTAGCTTTCTCGAAAATTCTATCGAGAGTGTATCCAACTGGTCCCACAGAGGCAGAACCTCGGAAGGTTGAGGATTATGATCACTGTCCCAAGTCAGCTCCCGCAACTTCTGAAATTAATTCTGAAACGAATGTGTGTGTGTGTGTGTGTATGTGTGTGTTTGTGTGACTGCGTGTGTGGGGGGAATTAGTTATCTCTGATAGAACCTACCTTTAGTTTCGCTTCTCCCATGCTTCTTGTTAGAAATGAAAATTCCAATTTGTCATCTTCCGTTCGGAGTTTTGTGAAATCCACAGAAGAAAGAAGTTCCGGAGTGCATCTACAATATGCGCAGAGCCAATTGACTTCCAAACGAAGACGTCTCAGCAGATCAACAATGGCTGGGTCCGATTCCAGCACGGTTCCAACTGTCTGGTCAACGTAGTAGTCCCACTAAAAGAATGAATAAGTAGGGAGTGAGTGAGTGAGAGGACCCCCTAAAAAACTCACAATTTCCCCAGCTCCCATGGCCACTCCAGAAATCTGAGAATAAGGGTCCTCCAGGGTCTCATCGCCGCAGAAATAGCTTAGCAAGCTATGACTTGTTCTCGGCCTCCCCACATCAAAGTCTCCGATGTCGAAGACAAAAACATCAAATTCCAACGTTTCTTCATTCCTTATTATTTGAAGGGTCCATGGAGAATCTGAGCGTCTGATGCTGATAAGAAAGCGATATTCCTCCACAAATTGGTCCATCCATTTGTTAGTCTGACGAAGACGACAGAGGGATTTCGGAGTCATCTGAAACTTAATTTTTCTCCGATTGATATTTAAAAAACTCACACGTTGCAAAATTCTGAGAAGATTGTTTTGAGGAAGTTTTTTGAGAGGGAGAATGGATTCAGGAGGAATTGGATTCGTCTGAAACAGGTGCCTTGGTTTTTGTGGTTTCTCTTTCTCTCTCTCTCTCTCTAGTCTTACCCTTTCTTCCATTTCTATATCTTTCTCC
Organism: Oscheius sp. G VE-2021; assembly: GCA_022343465.1. Classification (NCBI taxonomy): domain Eukaryota; kingdom Metazoa; phylum Nematoda; class Chromadorea; order Rhabditida; family Rhabditidae; genus Oscheius; species Oscheius sp. G VE-2021. Next base: position 950,267 of record JAJQXH010000038.1, on the reverse strand, counting down.
TGTTCTTTATCCTTCATTTTGAACTCTCTTTCCTGGTCGTTAATTTCCATCTAAAATAAACATTCAATATAATAAATTTCATAACCTACAAGAGTTTCCATCACCATTTGGTGGCCCTCCTCTTCCCATTGGTGCCTTAGTATATCCATCTCTTCCTTGGTTTCTTTGCGGATTTGGCGGAATAATTCAACCACCTAGGAAAAATAATAAAACAGAAAATGATCAATATAATTTACCTCTTCCACCTTTTCCAAGTACTCTTGCGAATTCTCGCTTTTTCGAATCCTCGCTTCGTAGAAACTTAAAATGTCCTTCATTGAGATGCCTTCTGTTGCTACCCGACTGAAAGAATTGGGAAAATGAAGATTCATTAAATTAAATTTCAGTTTAAGATTTCCTTTCAAAAAAAAAAATCACTGCAAGCATTAAATCTATTTGGTTCTGTGCAAAAAATCACTGTGATGTTGTTTTTAATAGTTTTTGTTTTCAAAAATTTTAACTGCGTCTTTTAAAATTTCAATAATGAACTTACATCCGTTGCATTGCTATTTTGTGAACCTCTTCGTTTAAGAAATGCGGCGGTTCGTCGTCAAAATCAGTAGTTTTCATCATAATCACCTAAAATGTTTTTTTCTCTTCAAATTTCTGAGAAAAATAGAGAGGAAAAAACAGATTGTTTTTTTGGGAAAAGGGGGAATAAATAACAAAAAAGATAACTTATTCTGAATTAAGCTGAGATAATGTGCAATAAGCTTTAAAAAGCTGATGCACAGAATTCGTTCGTGGAGGAACATAGCTTGTACTCAATCGATTTTATAAATAATAGGTGTCAGTCGCTTTGTGCCACAAAATATGTAAAATGAGCAATTATGTTTAAAAAACACCAAAATCAGCGGCTGATTTGTTAAAAAGGAAGGATTAAAAAATAGTTTTCAAATGAGTTTACCTACTTTGCTTCCTTAATTTTCTTAGAATTTTCTGTTTTATCATTTTAAACCAGAAAATTTCAACACATTCTATTTTACAATTAATTTAAAACATATTTAAAGTTCTTTCATATTGGTAATAAGTTAAAAGTTTAATTTAAAAGGATAAGTTTTATTAAATTTTGGCAGTTTCCGCGCTCCATTGCGAAAATGTCAGTTGAACTGCAATAGGAAAATGGCTATATAAACGGTTGTTTTTAGTTATTTCCCAAATAGTTTTTCAACACAATTGCGAAATCACATGTTGAATACTTTTTTAGCCAAATTCTTAAGCATAATTTTATCTTTAAGGCTCTGATTAAAAATGAGACCTACGATTGAAGTTGTGGTTTAAATGTCAACGTGTAAAAAAAGGAAAATGTTGTTTGAACATTGCGAAACTGAAACAATTGCTCTATTTGTCAAATTTTATCTTATAAATTTATAAAAATCATATAGGGTAGTTGGAATCCTCAATTACACCTTTTCTTTTGCCTGTTTAGAACTGTTGTTTAAAAATCACTAAAAAATATTAATTTTGAAACTAGTTAAATTTAAAAATCGATTTTCATAAAACCTTGGGCCGACCCCTGTATGATCCGGCAACCAGGAGAGTTTAAAAAGAAAGAAAAACAATGACAAAATATATTTATTATCCAATAAATTTAAATTACAAAAAGTTTATTCGAGAACGGCTTAACACTCCTATCGTTATAGTCCACAAACGGCTGCGTTATCTTCCTGAGGTAGCTCAAAGATTTAGAATCCGTCGGAGCTCTCAGGAACTTATCGAATGTCTTCTGAGAAGGCTTGAAAGGACAGAAATAGCTCCAAATTGCATCGAAAAGAGAAGAGCGAGAATAGTTTTCCACGAAGATCAGATCCAGAGTATACTAGAAACAATATTTCTTCAAATTTAAAAAAAAACTTACTGGAAACTCTGTCTGATCTATAAAGATAATAGTCCCATGGTTGAACGTGAGGGTGTAGAAGCCCAGGTATTCCTAAATAACAAATTAATTATAACGTTATGATTTTTTAAAATTGTCTCACGCTCACACGGTCACACTTACAGAGGAAAAAATTGAAAGTCCGTAGAGATAGGTGAGCCCGAAGGACAATAGCAAATCGCTGTGTCTGATTATTCGAAAATGAGGTCGAGTCATTCTCACCATTTTTAGAGATGGTTTTCTTTTACTCTCTGTGACAGCCTGAAATGTGTGTGTGTGTGTGTGTGTGTGTGTGTGTGTGTGTGTGTGTGTGTGTGTGTGTGTGTGTGTGTGTGTGTGCCTCCTCACCATTAACACTTTCTCAAGAAACGGGTGCCAAAGAGTTGGATCTCCGTAGGGGTCGTAGGTATCTCCGACGAAATCAACAGTTAGGAATTCCAAATGACCCAGAAGAGGCAGAACTTCGTCAGCTGTCAATCTACACGGCTGATGACTCTTCCACGTGAGTTCACGACAGCTCTGAAATGTGAAATGGACCTAAAATGATAAATGTACAAACCTTAAGGTCCTTCAAATCCCAAGTTGAGAGCATTGGAAGACTATCGCCGTCGTAGTGATGGAGTTTTTGATATTTCACCAAAGGGAGCACTTTTGGGATAAAAGAGCATAAACTGAAGAGTGACGTTACATCGAGGCGGAGGCGCTTCAGAAGCGCAAGAAAGTTGTCTGTTTTGTCCTGATCAAACTCGGAATTGTTGAAATCATTCTGAAACTAACTTGTTTTCTTCTCTCTCTCTCTCTCTCTCTCTCTCTCTCCCTCTCTCTCTCTCTCTCTCTCTTTCTCTCTCTCTCTCCCTCTCTCTCTCTCTCTCTAAACTCACAATATCCAGAGTCCCAATTGGCACGGCCGAAAGCTGCTCTTCAGGATCATAGATTACCATTTCAGATGGGAAAATATTCATATTGGAAATTAAATATTCCCATTCTCCGTCTTCGTCCGTGATGCGCAGAATCCAAGGAGAATCCGTCTTTCGTCTGTTCAGACGGTAGCGATTCTCCTCAGCAAAGTTGTCCATGGCTTTACATGTCTGACGAAGACGACAGAGAGTTTTGGTAGTCATCTGAATTTTAAAATAAGTATTTAAAAGGTTGTAAAACTTACACGACGCATAATAATAAGGAGGTTGTACGACGACAGTTGACTGAGAGACATGGGAATGGATGAATACGGTAGGAACCGGGAAAGACTAGATAGACTTACAAAAGCCGAACGTTGGTCACACTTAAAGCTGAAACGCAGATGCCGAACTTGGCTTTTTTATGAAACAGGTGTGTGGGAGACAGCCAGCTGAAACGAAGCTGCTTTTAAAGGGGAAGGACCTCGTAAAATTGATTTTTCAAAGTCTCTTCACAATTATTTCATTGAGTAGGCATCGTTTTCACGATTCCGAAACATACCCCTTTTATATAATTTGGACTGCAAAAGGGGCACGTTTACACGGCCGTTTTACGCGTTTGCCGCACGTAAACACGGCTAGAGTGGGCGAGAGAGTGTGGGAAATGGGGAGACGCAGAGTTGGCGGCAATTCAAATGGTAATTTCCCCAAATTTCAAGCGCTCCTAAATCGGTTCATTTTTATGCAAAATGGGTAAAAGAGGTATTTTTCGGAATCATGGGAATGAGATCTAGATTTAAATGAAAAACAAAAACAGAAAAATTATTTTTACGCGGTCCTTCCCCTTTAAAGGCGTCGTTTTGGAGAAATCTCATCTGCAATTCCATTTTTATTTTTTCATTCCAAGCGACAAGCACCTGTGGCTAACCGGTATTTTAACGAACTGCGTGCACGGCGTTTATGCACCAGTAATCCATCCGTTTATGGCCTTTTTGTGGTGGAAACATTCGATTTTTCATTGTCCCTTCAGAAAAGCAATGTGAAAAATCAGGTAAAAAATTCAGGAAAAAAATAAAATCTCAGACGGAAATTCTGTAAGGGTAGTTAGTACACAATGTAGTTTGTCCAAAATTTGTCAATAATATGTATTTGACATTAAAACACATTTCTGAGACTTTGGGTCGAAATCGATTTTTGGTACCGGGTTATTGCGCGCGCACCCGGGTTACGGTATGTTTGTGAAAACTCATCTAAACCCCTAACATATGGTACTTTGTCGTCGAAAGGTCTCGTCATTATAAGAAAGTTTGTAATGTATGTCAACACAGGTTTTCATCATTTAATAAAGTAGTGGACCAAAAACTGAAGAAAGAAAAAACAAAACACCAACAAAACATTCATTACTCCAAAGCATACCAACTACACAAACGGGAATTCCTGTGGGACAGGGTTCAGGCTGTCTCTGTAAGCCACAATCGGCTCAGTCACTTTTCTTAAGTAACCCAGAGCATTCTCATCGGTGGGAGAGTTCATGAACCCATCAATAATCTTCTGCACGGGCTTGAAAGGACAGAAATAGCTCCAAATTGCATCGAAAAGAGCGGATCGAGAGTAGTTTTCCACGAAGATGAAATCCAGAGCAAACTAAAACGACCATGTTTTGCAAAGCCCTTGTGAACTTACTGGATAATCGCCTTGATCCACAAAAATGATAGTTCCATGTTTGTAAGTGAAGGTGTAGAAGCCCAGGTAATCCTGAAGATGATTAAGAAGTGAAACAACATGCTTAAAGGGGAAGGACCTCGTAAAATTCATTTTTCAGGTTCTCTTTACTATTGTTACATTTAGTAGATGTCGTTTCCACGATTCTGTAACTCCCTAATAGAGAGAGAGAGAGAGAGAGAGAGAGAGAGAGAGAAAGAGAGAAAGGGGTGGCGGCAATTGAAACGTCAATTTCTCCACAAATTCAAACGCTCCCAATTCGGTTAATCTTGATCGAAAATGGGTGAAAAGGTATTTATCGGAATCCTGAGAATGAGATCTAGACTTTTATCACACAATCAGAAAAATTATTCTTACGCGGCCCTTCCCCTTTAAGCTCACTTTCTCACGCTCACATAGTTTCACTTACAGTGCCGTTTCGTGAAGTTCCAAATCCGAAGAGACGAGTAGGTCCCAGTGGCAGTGGCATCTCGTGCTCGAAGGGGCGGGTAATTTTCATCTTTTTCAGGGGTCTTTTGGTTTCACTCTCTGTCACTGTCTAAAATTAATGGTGAGTGAGTGAGTGAGAGGGCTCCTCACCGTTAACACTTTCTCCAAAAATGGATGCCAAAGCTTAGGATCGTCGTCGTGATCCGGGACGTTGAAATCAATCGAAAGGAAATCCAAATGACCCAGAAGAGGTAGAACTTCGTGAACTTCTATATTGCAACAGTAGTCGCTCAGCCACGTGAGCTCACGACAGCACTGAAACGGAAAACTAAACTGATTGCTAAGAAAAATAAAGCAATAAAGGCCCTGACTGGACCTTTAAACTGAAAAAGGACAAAAAACACGAACCTGAAGATCTTTCACAATCCAGGTAGAGAGCCTCGGAAATCCACCAACATCACAGTGTTGGTGTTTCTGATATTCAACCAGAGAGACCACTTTTGGGATGTAAGCACACTGACTGAATAGAGAGGTTATATCGAGGCGAAGAGGCTCTAGATATTCTTCAATGTCATCATCAGGGTGAGAATGGTAGCCAGCCTGAAAGTAACTCATTCTCTCTCTCCTCTCTTTCTCTCTCTCCTCTCTCTCTCTCTCTCTCTCCTCTCTCTCTCTGTCTCTCTCTCTCTCTCTCTCTCTCTCTCTAAAAACTCACAATGTGCAATTCTCCAATGGGCACCGCCGATAGCTGGTCTTCGGGGTAATCGAGTTTCACTTTAGATGCAGAATTGCACTTATTAGACACATTAAAATTCCAATTTCCTTTTCCTCCGGATATCCACAAAATCCAAGGAGAATCCGTCTTACGTCTGTTTAGACGATAGCGATTCTCCTCGGCAAAGTTATCCATTGTCTTACAGATCTGACGAAGACGACGGAATAATTTCACCACCTAAGATAAATTTATTGAAGTTAGTATATTTTCTCACTTTTTCCACTTTCTCCAAATACGCCTCCTCGCTCCCATTTTTTAGAGCCCTAACGTGATAATACTGAAGTATCTCCTCAATGGAAGCGGCTGAAATAGCCTCTCGCCTGAAAGTACAATTTAACATTTTGAAATGAAATTTGAAAATTTAATTTCAAAAGGATCACTGCTAATTTCTTCCTTTAGGAAGTACGGTAACTCCACTTCACGATTGGCACAATTCAGCATGATTGAAGATTACCTTAAAATATTTATTTGTAAAGTTAAATTAAAACCAAAATATAATGTGAAATGAAACCGGGCGCAAGAGGAAGACTAGGAGGACTAACAAAAGCCAAACATTTGAATGCTAAGATAAACTTAAAGCTAAACCGAAGCAAAACGGCTTTTTAATCAAATCGATTTTACATCCTTGGGCTTTTGAAATTGGCTTTTTCCATTTTAAGGTAATAGACTCCTCAGTAAAAAATACAAGCGTTAACAAAAAATTAAAATTTAACTGCCCAACTAAAAACTGTAAAAAGGAAACTAGTATGAAAAGTATTTTTTTAAATATAGAAGAAAAAACAAAATGCAAAAACAAAAATGTTTTTGCACATTCAGGAAATTGTTTGTAGGTCGATTACGGTACTTCTCAAAGGTTTTAATAACTTATAGGAGCGATGTGGGAGAAACAGATAAAAAAATCAGAAAAACAAAACCTAAGCTCCAATATGCCCCAAGAAGAGTTTAGGCGAACCCCCTCCCCCAAAGCAAACGGAAAAACGAAAAACAACAAAATATTTATTACTTCAAATCACCCAAACGGCACAAAGTCAAATTCTTTTGGGACAGGCTTTACATCCTCGTCTTTGAACTCCACTAACGGCTCCGTCACTTTTCGTAGGTACTTCAGAGCATCCACATCGGAGGGAGAGCTTATGAAGTGTTCGATGATGTTCTCCATTGGCTTAAAAGGACAGAAATAGCTCCAAATTGCATCGAAGAGAGCGGCTCGAGAGTGGTTTTCCACAAACAAGACATCGAGGTGTAGCTAAAACAGTTTTTTGGTGTGAAAACTTTAAAATTACTGGATAATCGCACTGATCAACGAAAAAAATCCTTCCATATTTGAAAGTAAGGGTGTAAAAGTTCAGGTAATCCTGAAAACGTTGCATATTTTTCAAAAAGTTTCATTTACATTGTTTTTTGCTGAAGTTCGAAATCCGTAGAGAAGAGTGGGTCCCAGGGGCAAGGGCATCTCGTGGTCGTAAGGTCGGGTTATTCTAATCAATTTCATAACCGGTTTCCTTTGACTATCTGTCAATTCCTGAAATTGATTGTAAGTAGATGACTGAGTGAGTGAGTGAGTGAGATAGTGAGTGTGTTTAAGTGAGGCTTACCATTAACATTTTCTCCAGAAACGGATGCCAAAGAGTTGGATTAGCATCGTGATCTTCTACGCAGAAATCGACAGAAAGAAATTCCAAATGACCCAGAAGAGGCAGAACTTCTTCTGCTTTCAATCGACAACGGTAATTACTCTTCCACGTGAGTTCGCGACAGCACTGAAAGGAAAAATGACACTGAAACGATGAAGTTACCAACCTGAAGATCCTTCAAATCCCAGGTAGAGAGCCTTGGATAACGACCATAATCCAGGTATTGGAGCTTTTGATATTTGACCAAAGGAAGAACTTTCCGGATATATGCACAAGATGTGGTAAGTGAGGTTACGTCGAGGCGAAAGTATTCCAGAAAGGTCTCAATCATGGAATCATCAGGCTCAGAATCCTCGTCCTCCTGAAAGCAAATCTTCTCTCTCTCCCTCTCTCTCTCTCTCTCTCTCTCTCTCTCTCTCTCTCTCTCTCTCTCTCTCTCTCTCTCTCTCTCTCTCTAAAGACTCACAATATCCAGTGTTCCAATTGGCACCGCCGACAGTTGCTCATCAGGGTAGTCGAGTCTTATTTTAGATTTAGGAAAGTTCATATTGTAAATATGAAAGTTCCATTCTTCATTTTCTCCGGATATTCTCAAAGCCCAAGGAGAATCCGTCTTTCGTCTGTTGAGACGGTAGCGATTCTCCTCGGCAAAGTTATCCATAGCTTTACATGTCTGACGAAGACGACAGAGAGTTTTGGTGGGCATCTGAATATAAAATGAGGATTTAATAAATAATAAAACTTACAAGTCTCATAATTTTAAGGAGATGTTGTGGAGACAGTTGTTTGAGGGGCAGGGGAGATGGACTTTGTTTGAGAACCTGAAAGAAGAAGGTACACACACACACACACACACACACACACACACACACACACACACACTTTCTCTCTTTCTCTATCTTACATTGTTTTCCTGTTGTTTGTCTTGTTCTTGGACTTCCACTTCTTCCTTTACGGCTTCCTGGTGGATGTCACGGAATAATTTCACCACCTAATATAAATTTATTGAAGTTAGTATATTTTCTCACTTTTTCCACTTTCTCCAAATACGCCTCCTCGCTCCCACTTTTTAGAGCCCTAACGTGATAATACTGAAGTATCTCCTCAATGGAAGCGGCTGAAATCGCCTCTCGCCTGAAAGTACAATTTAACATTTTGAAATGAAATTTGAAAACTATTGTTCAAAAGAAAGAAATTATCGGGAAAAGGAACTCACATTCGATCAACTGCATCTCGGCTGATTTCTTCCTTTAGGAAGTACGGTAACTCCACGTCACGATAGACACAATTTAGCATGATTGAAATTACCTTAACTTATATTTTTTTAAATTAAAATATAAACAAAAATGTAAACAATGTAAATAGAAACAAAACAGGGCGTTGGAGAAATAATGAAAAGACTAGAAAAGCCAAACATTAAATGTTCAAACATAAAGCTAAAGCGCGGAAATCGTTGCTTTTTATTTTATATGTTCTAAACCGCTTTTTTGCAGATGCTAAGACGTTCAGCTAAGTTTTACGATTTTTGCCCAAAACTTTCAAAAACTGAGTTAATTAAAAAATAGGGATGTAAAAAAAACGATTTTTCGGAATTTTCAGCTCGAACATGTGAGTAAATGGAAACATTCTAACAAGGAAAAATGTAGATATTGATTAAAATCAAATAAAAAGTATTTCGAACTACTAAACAATCGAAGTAAAAAAGTTTTGGAGATATAGGGAATTGAACCCCAGACCTCTCCCATGCTAAGGGAGCGCTCTACCACTGAGCTATATCCCCAGCGAGTGTTCCGTGGGCGCTGCCGGATAAAAGACACAAGCCGCGGCTGTGAACAAAAGGCGCCTGTTTCGAAACGCTCCCAGTGTATATTTTCAGCTACTCTCACTGCGTAGACAAGAATAAGGTGAACGGAATCTGCCGTGGCTTCGAGAATTTGGTCCCTGCGCTTATACGGAACATTTTTTGAAGAGAAGCAGAAGGGAAAACTCTTTTATATCGGTGGATCGTAAGTTGTACAGCCACGAAGCGGGGGCGTAAGAATCCGTTGTAAATCTTGACTTAGCGCCAGAACAAAAACATTCCAACACTTTTGTAAAATACAACAACATGTTACTCACTAACTTATTCTCTCATTCTCTCACTTCCTCACTTTCTTGCTCTCTCACTCTCTTACTATATTACTCTCTTACTCTTTCACTCGCTCATTTTCTCACTCTTTCACTCACCTTGCGGTTATGAGAAATTAAAAATCCATAGAGGTGAGTGGGTCGAAACGGTAAAGTACTGTGGTTACCGTAGGGACGGGTCACTCTCAGTGTCTTCAACAGAGCTTTTGGCTTGCTAATCATAGCTGTCTGAAATTTCAGAATTTAGAAAAGGCAGACGAATTTCCTCACCTTTGCAATTATCTTCACAAACGTTAACCAGCTGTCTGTATCCAATCCACGACCGTTTTCGCTGAAAGCAACTGAAAGTGTCTCCAATCGGTCCAAAAATGGTAGAACTTCGGCGGCCTTCAATCGACAGCTGCCATCGCTCTCCCAAGTAAGTTCTCGACAATTCTAAACCTATCTTGTGCTAAGATTTTAGTGAAAGTGAACCTGAAGATCCTCCAAATCCCAATTGTACAGTTTAGGGAATTTCGGTTTATCCGTATTTCGAAGTTTCTGGAATCTCACAACCGGGAGAACTTCCGGCGTATACATGCAGTTGGTCGTAAGCCAGGTGACATCGAGTTTAAGACTCTCCAGGTATTCGAAAAAGTGTTGATTGTCAATGTTTTCCTGGTCATACTGGAAATATTCCATTTCTTTTGTTTTATGGAATCCTTATATACATTTGGCCGTTTTCTTTCTCTTTGATAACAGCGCAACGTGAAATTTCTAGGAATAGGGTTTTCTCATTTCCAGAGGGTGGAAATGGGTGCGCGGTAATTAAGCGAGGGGAGGGTACCAAAGTGCGGCCGCCATCCGTGGAGGCGCGAAGCGCCGGAGCGGTCGGCCGCACTTTGGTACCCGACCCGAGCGCTCACCTAAAAATTTGGTAGTTCTTTTGAGGCCGCGAAGCGGCCCTGAAGCGGCCAAAGGCCGCCCATCCAGAAAGCGAAAACCCGCGAAGCGGGTTTTTGATTTCTGGTAACTTACAATATCCAGTACAGAAATGGGCACTGCTGACAGTTGGGCATAGGGGTTGTTCAGTTTGCATTTAGGAATTCCGCTGAAAATGAGAAAATAGCTGCTGAAGTCCAGTCTTCCAAATGTGTCTTCATAAGAAGACACCGCTTTTCTATGGAACAAATGAAACTTGTCGGGCCCGGTTATACGCAAAATCCAAGGAGAATCTTTTCTTCGGCGGTTAATCAGGAAGCGATTCTCTTCGGCAAAGGCGTCCATTGATGCACATGTCTTTCGAAGACGACAGAGGGTCTGTGTTGTGACCTGAATAACATTTTAAAGGGGAAGGACCTCGTAAAATTGATTTTTCAAAGTCTCTTCACAATTATTTCATTGAGTAGGCATCGTTTCCACGATTCCGAAACATACCCCTTTTATATAATTTGGACTGCAAAAGGGGCACGTTTACACGGCAGTTTTACGCGTTTGCCGCACGTGAACACGGCTAGAGTGGGCGAGAGAGTGTGTAAAATGGGGAGACACAGAGTTGGCGGCAATTCAAATGGTAATTTTCCCAAATTTCAATCGCTCCTAAATCGGTTCATTTTTATCAAAAATGGGTCAAAGAGGTATTTTTCGGAATCCTGGGGATGAGATCTAGACTTTTATCGCGAAATCAGAAAAATTATTTTTACGCGGTCCTTCCCCTTTAATTAAAAAAAAAGGATTTTAAATTTACACGTCGCATTACTGTAAGGAGAATTCGTTGCGGGAGACGATGAAGGGAGAAGGTATTGGGGTTTACAATCTGAAGAGGAATTTGCTTTTTGTTCACGTTCACACACAAAAACGAGCACACATACAGAAACACACGCGCACACGTACACACGTACACACACGCAAACCTTGTCGTTCCTATGCAGTTTACAATTACATTGTATTTCTCCATCACTGTGGTCAAATTCCAATTCTTTCTGCTTTCGCTCTTCTTTCATTGGGAGTTTCCTCTGCATGCCTCGGAATAATTGAGCCATCTGGAAATTAAAATATTTTATAAACATTTGAATTGAAAAACTACTTTATCAATTTTTCCCAGGAATTCCTCCTCAATCCCACTGAGAAAGGCCCTGCCTTCATAGTAACGAACTATTTCGTCAAGGGAAGTGGCTGCGATTACTTCACGCCTAAAAAGTTTCAAATAAAGAAAAAGGTAAAAAAACAAAGTTTTTTTAAAAATAGTTTGTTGAAAAACAAACTTACAAGTGATTGATTGCTGTTCTATGAGTCTCTTCGGCAAGGAAATACGGTAACTCTAAGTCAGAGCTAGCCATGCTCAAAACTGATTAGAAAATTAGCTGAAACCCAAAATTTGCTCAAAATACTGTAAAGTAAAAAAATAGATTAAAGGAAATCGATTAGTTGACCAAGGGAGAACAAGCGAATTTTCGCGTTTGAAGGATCGCTTTTTCCCGCTTTTATAGTGTTTAAAATCGCTTTTTATGTTTAAATCAGAGTTGGGAAACCTTCTTAAAATTCTAAATATCATTTTACAAATAAATTTTTTCGAGAAATAAATTTAATTGAAAACTGGAATTCAATCACAAAAGGGGGCGAAAGGTTTGGAGGCAATAGAACTTAAAGGAACCTCAGGGACCTTTTTTGAATTTTTCTCATATTTAAAAGCTTGAAAAGTTGTTCAAGATAATTTTTTAAACAATTGTGGTTGAAGTACAAATACAATGTTCCCGCCAGAAAAGGCGCAGGAAACTCAGGCGAGTTTCACACCCGTACGAGATCGGCGGCCGCGGCAACTGGAGTCCCGCCGCAATGAGTACCATAAGCAAGTAATAAGAAGTTTCCGAAGATCCTTTAAAGTAACAGTTTATTCAAGAAAAAAGTAAACAATTATGAAAATGGTTTCTAAGTTTGCATAGCCGCCTTCTTACAAGCGAAGGCCCTGAGTTGGGTGTTGCAGGCCTTATCATTCCAGTAGGTGCGGAAACCTCCCTCTCCCCAAAGGCTACTGTCATCTGAAGCTAATTGAACACAGGTTTCCTTGTTTCCTCCATCCGGTTGACCTTTTCCCCAGTTAATATAGTTGACCTACAAAAAAAAATAAAATTTGACAGATTTAAGGTTTCTTGTACCGATGTTCCGTCAGTCCACTCCAATCCATAGGAGCCCTTGAACAAGCCAATCCAAGTCATGTGGCTCCAATCTTGGGAATCACCCGTCATTGACAAATCTAAATTACTTTACTTTAAACTACGAAAAAGTAAAATTACCAGAAAGAAATGCATCTTCTGCGTTGCTATGAATGGAAGCCAAATCGGCGCCGTAGCTCTGGCAAATGGCCCTTGCGGCGTTAAAGTTCTGGTTGTGATAAATCTGAAGACCTGGGTTTGTACAACAAATATGTGAACCTTGTAACAGAATGCACCATAACTTGTAGCAAAAATTGTTCAACTGTTCTCGCAGTAGTTGATAGGAGCTGAATATTTAATCGAAAAGTTAAAAAATTATGAAAAACAAACGTTTAGGGGCAGCAGCTGCGGTAACGGTGCAGACATATGGATGAAGAAGATTGCATTCTTCTGGCCTAAAATTGCTGATTATAATCTTTATTTAAAAATTAAAAAACTCGTTTTTAACTGTTTGAAATAACAACAATGTGTTAAAAATTACTTGCTGTGTTAATTTGAACAAAAAGCAAAAGAAAGGTCCCGGGGAGATTTGAACTCCCGTCGCAGGATTCAGAGTCCTGAGTGCTAACCGCTACACCACGGGACCGGTGGCTCACACACGCGATTGCCGCCTGAAGTGGCATTGCGGGCTCTCTCCCAACAACAAGTGAAAAGGGTTTCAAAACGTACCTCCATTGCCCATTAGCATTCTGAACAAGTGCGCATGGATCGGGATATTCTCCTGGTCCACTACCAGCCCAGTTACTAAACGTAAACGAAGAGCCATCACTCCAGGCCCAGTCACTTTTCATCATTTTGTTGTATCCCATCCAGAAATTCTGGTTGATTCCTAGAGTTCCGGGATCTAAATCGAAGTTTTTAGATGCAAAACTAAAAGACTAACCAACTAAGTGGGAATTATTGAACATATTCTGAATTGAGACCAAGTGGCCTCCTTTCGAAATGCAATCCTGCTCTGCGGCCAGGTAAGCGGCAGGTTGGGACACGTATTGAAGACATCTGGAAACCACAGTTAACGGAAGGTTTGAAAATGGGCTTACCCATTGATCATGGAGTCATACTTGCTTCCAGGAGGACAGTCTGCGAAAACTAAGCCAAAGACCCAGGAGAGGGCCAAAAGCAGCAGCATTGCACGTTTGTAGGAGCTTCTGTGAGGCGACTGCCGGGTTTCTTATCTCAAGACGAAATTAGCCCTTTTACGAATGTTCCGTCAGCGAATTTCAGACTGAAGGCAAACAAAAAGGGATAAGACCTCAATAAACCAAATTAAGTATCACGCCATTTTCCATTTTTATCACGCTGTTTTAAATGAATTATTATTAAAAAAACACGTCTTAGGAACGAACTCCGGTTGTTCTCATTGGACAAGTAAAAGTGCTACACTTTCACGGTCATTCCGCTCAAATTAGCATTTTCCCCAGACAACTTGTTCAGGATAACCGTGAAGATAATATTTATATTGAAACATTTATAAATGTAAATTTTTATCATTTAAAGCTAAGTTTACAATGTGAAACATAAATAAACTTTTTTTTAGATTTTTGAATTTAAATGAAGAAAATGGCGTTGAGCCGAAAATGTCATTCGAATACACAAAAGTGCACCAAATATATTATTCTCAGATTTTTGCGAAAAACGCCACGAATAAACTTTTTTTTTTAACGATTTTTCTTTTTTCATTGAGCAAAGTCAATTTTCAAGATTCATTTTATGAAGTTAAAAATCCACCGAACCCCAGGCGACCTACAGTAACCCGGAACCTCAAAATCGTATAGAGTTCAAAATTTATTCAGGAAATCACAATCTTTAATAGAAAAATAACAACAAGCCAGTTTTTCTAGGTTTGCAGTGCATCCTTCTTACAGGCAAAGGCCCTCATTTGCGTATTGCAGGATATATCATTCCAGTAGGTGCGGAAGCCTGACATTCCCCAGGCGGAGGCGTCATCCGAAGCCAATTCCACACAGCCTTCCTTGCTCGAACTCGGCTGGTCTTTGCCCCAACGTATATAATCAACCTGAAACTACAAGTTATTATTGTCCAATACATAATTTACAGATGTTCCGTCAGTCCACTCCAATCCATAGGAGCCCTTGAACAATCCAATCCAAGTCATGTGGTTCCAATCTTGGTTAGGATAGCCAGTCATTGACAAGTCTGAATTGAAAATTGATTATTTAATAATTTAAAAATAGGTAAAAAGTTTTAAAAACTAAAAATTTAATCACCAGAAAGAAATGAATCTTCTGCATAGCTATGAATAGAAGCCAAATCGCCGCCGTAACTTCGGCAAACTGAGGTTGCTGTATTAAAGTTCTGGTTGTAGAAAATCTGAAGGCAATTGAATTAGAAGGCTGATTTCAGACCTTATAGCAGTGACTTTGAAAGATGGTCCAGCTGTCTTCGCAGTAACTGACAGAAGCTGAAATGTTGATTAAAAATTTGACAAATTCATGAAAACGAACGTTTAGGAGCAGCAGCAGCAGTAACTGAACACACGTATGGATGGGCAGTGTTGCACTCTTCTGTCCTAAAAAGGAAGAATTAGGACGAAACAAAGGAACCTGCAAGGGGATTTCATGTAGGCAATGCAAACAATTCCCGGGTGGAATCGAACCTAGGTCGCGAGTTCTTCAAGCGAAGACTCTACCACTCTGCCACCGGTGGCGCGGCAGTCAACTCATTGGCGCAACGTCTGCGTTCTCGCTTGCAAATCTGACGATCCGAGTTCGATGCCTCCCTGTGATATTTTGTTTTGCCAATAACTATTAAGCCTAATAAATCAGGGAAATTGATTTGCGATCGCTATTTCTCAACCTAGAGAAGAGATCCTTTCAAAATTTGGTCAAAATTCAATGTAGATCAATTTTAAAACTAGAGAACAATTTTTTTAACCATCTTATGTTTTTAAGGGAAAATCTGCTTCTAACATGCAAATCGTAGTTTGGGCTAATTATGAAAATTACATTTGTAATCGATATTACAATTTTGACAGTTTTCATGAAGGTGAAAAATCGACCGTAACTTGCACCTGCTCATGATCGAAGCTGAATGTTTTCAGAAGTATTTTTTAAGCCGGAAAACATAATTTTTCAGTGAATTCCTGCTTTGGCACCTATCAATGACCTAAGCCCAATGCTGTCAAAATAGTTGTATTGGGCCATAGAAACGTCAAATATCTTTTAGAAGCCTTTTAGGTCATTTTCGACAAAAAGCAAAAGAAAGGTCCCGGGGAGATTTGAACTCCCGTCGCAGGATTCAGAGTCCTGAGTGCTAACCGCTACACCACGGGACCGGTGGCTCACACACGCGATTGCCGCCTGAAGTGGCATTGCGGGCTCTCTCCCAACAACAAGTGAAAAGGGTTTCAAAACGTACCTCCATTGCCCATTGGCATTCTGAACAAGTGCGCATGGATCGGGATATTCTCCTGGTCCTCCACCGGCCCAGTTGGTAAAAGTAAACGAGGCGCCATCAATCCAGGCCCAATCACTTTTCATCAGATTGTTGTATCCCATCCAGATATTCTGGTTAACACCAACAGTAGAGGGATCTTAATTGAGTTATTGTCTTTCTAACAACTGAAACGAACCAATCAAGTGGGAGTTGATGAACATATTCTGAATTGAGACCAAGTGGCCTCCTTTGGAGATGCAATCCTGCTCTGCGGCCAGGTAAGCGGCAGGTTGGGACACGTATTGAAGACATCTGGAAACCACAGTTAACGGAAGGTTTGAAAATGGGCTTACCCATTGATCATGGAGTCATACTTGCTTCCAGGAGGACAGTCTGCGAAAACTAAGCCAAAGACCCAGGAGAGGGCCAGAAGCTTCAGCATCTTGGATGAGAAGCAATTGGACTGAGACTGCTGCTCAGTGGCAGTGGCAAGCTCTTATCAAACAAAGAAACCGAGGAAGACGAAGGTTTTTCAAATAAGATTTGGTCTTTTACGACCCTCCAGTCAGCGACTTTCCGGCCAAAGTCTTTCGATTTGCAAGAGATAAGTGATAAGAGCTCAGTGAACTGATGAACAGGAAAAGAAAAGTGGCTAAACGAATGAGAAATGTTTTAAACTTTAAAGGGGAAGGACCTCGTAAAATTGATTTTTTTCAAATCTTTTAAAAATTATTTCATCGAATAGATATCGTTTCCACGATTCTGAGACACACCCCTTTTATATGATTTGGACTGCAAAAGGGGCGCGTTTACACGGCCGTTTTACGCGTTTGCCGCACGTAAACACGGCTAGAGTGGGCGAGAGAGTGTGGGAAATCGGGAGACGCAGAGTTGGTGGCAATTCAAATGGTATTTTCCCTAAATTTCAAGCGCTCCTAAATCGGTTCATTTTTTATGCAAAATGAGTCAAAGAGTTATTTTTCGGAATCTTGGGAATAAGATCGATACTTTTATCACAAAAACAGAAAAATTATTTATACGCGGCCCTTCCCCTTTAAATCGGGTAGACTAAACTGAGTGAGTGAGTGAGAGAATTAGAGAATTAGAGAAAGAGAGAAGATTAATTTATATATTTATCCATTTTAAACTACCAAAACAAAAGTCTACAAATCAATCTACCAGACGGCACATTTCTTCTTCGGGTTCATTGGAGACCCCAGCGGGCATTTGAACGCCTTGGAGAAATCTTCAGAATTCTGTAGCACTATGTTGGTCCTAAAATAGTATAGAGTACCATAACCCAAAAACAAACCGGTATCTATTAGGAGTGTGATAGTCATTCAGAATCTGTTCTTTCAGAGAACCAATGCGCTGATTTGAGCACCAGCTGTTCGCAAAACCATAGAAAAAGAGCTGCTCAGCGGTGGCTTCAATTCCAGGCAGGGAAGGCTCTTTGCCATGTTTGGAGACGTATTTCTGATAGGCTTTGAAGGATTCACGAATGCCTCCGTTGTCAGCAATGTTCTCTCCAAGAGTTAGCAACCCGTTGATTTTCAAGCCACCGGTTTCAGGTACCTAAACAGATATACAACTTTAATTTAAGGGACCGTCAGGGACCTCTTTTCGACCTGTATTTGGCTATGGTGATTATTACTGAATGCGGTGGGACTACATTTGCCGCGGAAGCCGATCTCGTACGGGTGTGAAACTTGCGGCGCTGCCATGTCACACAACCACCGTTTTCTGCGTTTTTTCAGGCGGAAACATTGAAAATTCGAAAATGCGACCAAAGAGTCGATAAATCGATAGATTGAACGAAAGCGTAAACATCGTGCAGGTAGTTCGTTAAAATGCCGGTTATCCGCGGGTGCCTATCGCATGAAATGGCAAAAGACGGCATTTCGGATGCAGATTTCTCCAAAACGACCCAAACTGTTATATATTTTCTGAAATAACTTTTCATGCTTTTTAATTTGAGATAAAGTCAAAAGAGGTCCCTGACGGTTCCTCTAAAAAAAGCCTACCTCAATTGCGCCATATTGCTCAACCATGCACTGAGCCTTCTCCCTGTACTGCTTCAAAGTAGCCTCACTCCACCAATTCTTCAGATTCCCCTGATCATCATAACTTTTTCCTTTGTCATCGAATCCATGGGTGATTTCATGACCAATAACGGATCCCATAGCTCCGTAGTTCATAGCCACCGGTTGGTCCTTCTCAAAGAAAGGGAACTGGAGAATTGCAGCAGGGAAAACTTAACTTTTCTATTTTTAATTGGCATTTTCTGACTCACGAATGGAATTTGAGTTAAATCCGTTGAAGGCGTTTACTTCTGCAGCCTGGTCGAAGAAGTCGTGTCTGTCGACCGGTTTCATGTACTTTTCTACTTCCTTTTCATTGTTGAATATGCGCATCTTCTCATCAATCTTCAGAAGATCGTCAGATTCGGAGATGTTGAGCTGAAAATGGATATGAAGAAAAATAGATTTGCAAAGAAAAATAGATTTGTCGCTGAGGGGAACCGAACCATAGACCTTCTGCTCGAGTCTAGGCGGGTGCCTGCTGCGCCATGCCATTGGGGGAACAGTGTCGGGTTTTTTACTAACCTTTTCATAGTATTCGTCTAGTAGAGTATCATTAAATGCGTATTTACTGTAGCCGATCAGTGGAATTTGCTCTTTGATCTTGAGGAAAACCTTTGATTTGGTCGGTTCGTCCATCCAGGAACTCTGCTGGATCATTTCAGTAAGGGA
Source organism: Oscheius sp. G VE-2021 (assembly GCA_022343465.1). Taxonomy (NCBI): domain Eukaryota; kingdom Metazoa; phylum Nematoda; class Chromadorea; order Rhabditida; family Rhabditidae; genus Oscheius; species Oscheius sp. G VE-2021. Next base: position 931,429 of record JAJQXH010000038.1, on the reverse strand, counting down.
TTCCTTGAGATTGGAGATCATGACTTCCATGGTTGTTTTGGATTCCTGAAACAGTTGATTTGTTGATTCTCTCTCTCTCTCTCTCTTTCTCTCTCTCTCTCTCTCTCTCTCTCTCTCTCTCTCTCTCTGAGATTCTGATTCACATTCACACGCTCACACACGTGCACACGCGCACACCCGCAAACATACGCACACGCGCACACATACACACATACTCTCTCCCTTTTCTTCCCACCTCATCAAAGTAATGCCTTGCATACAGCGCCCCATAAGCCTTCTCCAAAGTACTAGCGGCAACTCCGTTGCAACTCTTCCACCAAGGATCCTGTTCGCTCAGTCCATAGATCTCTTTTTTGTATTCCTGAAGCAGAACATCCAACTCCAAACATATCATAACCCACAAATTCAATATCCCTGTATTTTTGTCCGAAAAAGTGCTTAAAGCTTTTAAAAATACTGAGCAAAATGTAATTCTGAATAAGCTTCGGATCGGTCTTCTTCATAACCTCCGATAGTCTAAAAAAGAGATAATTTGATTTTTCGGTTACGGTACCAACTTTTTAGGGAACTCCAAGTCGGCAAGATTAATACGTAGGTCTGCGTCATTGATGACGGAATGAGTCTCTTGAAGGTTTATAGCCAGGGCGTACTGTTTTAGATCAAAGTTCTGGATTTAAGGGTTACGGTAGTTTAAGAAAGTGTTACCATCATTTCCTTTATCTCCTGGTTGAATTCCTTGAAAGAGCGGAGATTGTACGTTTTAAATGCGTCTCGACGCTCAGAATTACGTTTCTGAAAAAGATTTGGATTTCAGAGAGAGAGAGAGAGAGAGAGAGAGAGAGAGAGAAAGAGAGATCCACGAGTACCTACCATAATTTTAGCCAAGTTTGCCTCAAACCCCATAATATCATCAATATCCTTCTCCAGCTGTGGATTCACTTGGATTCCAATGTCCTTCGAGAATTGGCTAATCATATCCACCAACATCTTTTTCATGGCCTTCCATTCCTTTTCATGTCCCTTAGGATCTAAGTAGTATTCAATACTCATCAGAAGATCTGGTTGATCAAACTGAAGCCCACTTTAGAAGTTAGGAAGGAAGGTCTCTTACCGAAAGAATCCTAATAGATTGGTCGGCAGGGTCCCTACCCAAACCGAAGCTAAACAAAGGAGAGCCAATGTTTAGGTCCTTGCCCATCTTTTCCAGAACATCTTGAACATTGAATGAGGGATCGGAGGTAGAATCTCCTTTCAGGAGAGGCCACGTACCGTATTTCTAAAATATGAATAAATGTATTTCGTCAAAAAGGGTGGAAGTACCTTAATAGTGTCTAAGGCTACCTTAGGTGCTTTAGTGACAAAGGCATCTTGGTTTAGACAGGCTCTGTGGACTATCTTCAGTTTATTGATGGCTGAGGAGGTGGAGTTTTCTGGTGACTGAAGAAGGTCTGAAGAAATGTTCTCTCTCTCTCTCTCTCTCTCTCTCTCTCTCTCTCTCTCTCTACTCACTGTTCATATTCTTCTGACTCTCCTCATCCAGTCTCGTTGCCTCTTCAAAAGACGCCATATGGGGCGGGATTGGATTCTCCGCCATGTATTTTCCACAGGCATGCTCATAGAAGTCATCACACGGGCTGGCCTGAATCCATGATCTTACAGTACCCCCTTGACCTACACTCTTATTGACAGCCATATGGTAGAAAAGAGCCGCTTTTAGGTACCCCTTGCTTGTTCCGAAAGTTGCTTCAGATTCTTTCCCTTGCATAAACGTAAAATTGACCAAGGTCACAGCTGCGGCGATGAGAACAAACAGGAAAATGATGATTAGGGCTAATTTACAATAGAAGCGTCTCGTCTCTTGCTTCTTTTTATGGTAAGCATCCTTAATTTCGTTAATTAAGGCAGCAAGATACCTACTTTGTCGACTCTGGGGGTGGTTGAAGGAGGATCCATCAAAAAGCCTGATCCGAGATGGTAGGAGAAAAAATGTAGCGGGAGGTACCTGAGATAACATCGTGGGAGGTATAGTGCTAATTTTCGAGAAACGATGACTGGGTGGTCCCAAAAGAATTGACTGGGTGGTCCCTAAAGATTTGACTGTGTGGTCGCAAAAGATTTGACTGGGCGGTCTCAAAAAATTTACTGGGCGGTCCAAAAGATTTGAAAGGTGGTCCAAAAATCTTTGACTAGGGGAGCCTTCAAAAATTCCCTCAAAAAACCTAAAAATTGGGCTTTTACAGTTTCGAGGCCAAAAGATTTGACTGGGTGTTCCAAAAAACTTGACTGTCCCGAAAGAGTTGACTGATGTTTGGCTTGGTGGTCTCAAAAGTTTTGGGTGGTCCAAAGATTGTCTGATTAATGGACCACCCAGCCAATTCTCCTGGAACCACCCAGTCAAACTCAATGTTGAATGGGGTATTTGGCTCAGTGCGGACAACAGTTCACAGCGTCGAAAAAGAACTTTGGCATGTCGGGCACCGGTTTGGGATGATCTCACCGGGATTGCAAATTGTTTGTTCGGGATAAATCGGGATTATCAAATTTAGTGATGTGATGGAAATGGTTGAAAGTGGTGAAATCGTCTCACATCAGACAGCCTTCTCTTGTCTGGGAAGGCCCTTTGTGTCGAATTCTCGTTCAATTTGACGACGATGTCTACACGAACCGACAGTGAAAAGAGATTGGGGGAAAAGGGGCTTTAAAAATGCTTTTAATTAGAAAAAAATATCATCATGATAATGATAGTTGATTATGACTGTAGAAAATCATACAAATTTTGCAAGTTCCCCACAATTTAGGAAATTTTCCTCCATTTTTACACGTGTGTGTAAAAATTTTTTTAAATTTATTTGTTTCCCATTTCTACAGCTTTTTTCAGAAATAACCAAGCAGCTGTCATTTTCGAAATTCAAAGAAAAAAGCCAACTTGTGCTTGTGCGCTTCCGCTTTTGTTTAAAAGCCATTTCATATAATAGTCACTTCAATTTTTGAACTTTTTTCATTATTAAATTTTAATTTTTTTTTAAATATAAAATTTAATTACATTTATATTTCAGGAAATTTGCAATGATGACTGTCCCAAGTTACGAAGTAGAGTTGCCTTATTTCCTCAAGGAAGAGGTCCGCCTAGCCGCGATCAATCAACTGTGAGTTTTTGAAATATAAATAGAAATAATAATGCATAATTAATTTATGATTAAAATTAATTAAAATTAACCTTTTTTTTAACTCAAATTTAAAATCATTAAAACCCCTTATTAGAAAATATTTTCAGGCGGACGACGATTGCAACAGCTACCCTGGATGAGATTGTTCAATACTATGAATCGAGGGCCCTGAAAAGTTGCAGTGAGAAAGAGTATTTGGGGAAAATTGAAAAGGTATTTAGGTTTAGTTTAAAAGTTTAGTTTTTCAACAAAAGAAGAAGTGACTCTCCTTGGATACTGCGCATCAAATCCGAAGAATTCTATATTTTGAACATGGAAAGAATAATTTCTGAAGGAAGAATGGATTTGGGAAGACTGGACACTCATTTCGAATGGGATGTTTATACTTATAATCCCAAATTCAAACTTCCGACGGTCAAGCTTGACCACCCTGAAAAGCAGCTATCGGCCGTTTCAATTGCTCTTCTGGACATTGTGAGTTAGAGAGAGAGAGAGAGAGAAAGAGAGAAAGAGAGAGAGAGAGAGAGAGAGAGAAAGAGAGACGTAGATACCGAGGGAAACTGGGATTTCAGTGTGATGATGATGAAAATGTCGATGACGAATGGATCGACTATCTCAAAAGTTTCCAATTCGACGTCACCTGGCTGAAGACCAAATGCATGTATGCGCCATAAGTGATCTCTTTCGTGAAATTCCAAAAACTACGAAACGTCGAACATTACAAATGCCCCAGTCTCTCCGCATGGAAATTGGAGGATCTTCAGGTTTGTGATTCTGATTTTTTGCACCTCTTCTAATTTGTTTTAATACTTTTTACACAATTTTTTCCAATCTTAGTTCTTGTAAAATGCTAATTTGTGCCAAAAAGTCATTGTTTTGATTATGGATCAACGTAAAATTCTTCCAAGAACTAGATTTTCTTCCATATATTTTTTTAGAAATGCCAAGAATTAACCTGGGAGACTGAGGAATATTTCATTTTGGACATCAAAGTGGAAGAAGTCATTCCACTTTTAGGACATCTGGAATCCATTTCAATCAATTTCGCCCTCCGGAATGCTGTTGACCGTTCAATGTGGTTTTCGTTTGTGGAGAAGTTACTGCAGGTATCTCTCTCTCTCTCTCTCTCTCTATCTCTGTGTCTCTCTCTACTTCTCTCTGTCTCTCTCTCCCTCTCTCTCCCCCCCCCCTCTCTCTCTCTCTCTCTCTATTTTTCTTTATTCTCTTTTTCTTCTTTTCTTCACTCGCTTCCACTTCCTATTCTTTCAGACAATCATGGAAAGTACTACAAAGCCGATGCTGAAAATGATCAGAATCGCCCTGCCAAATTGGCACAACATGCCCTTGCCGTTCGAAGCAACTCACCTTTTTGGTTTTCCCACTCCTGGCCAAAAGGTAAGTACGTGAGTGAATGAATGAGTGAGCGAGTGAGCAAGAGGGTTTGTGCATTCGTACGTACGTGACTACGTGAGTCACCGCCAGACCAAACTTTAAATTTCAGACTCGTTTGGACGTCTACACGTTGCCTTTCCAGTTCGGAATGATAATCGTCGTGGAAGCCACCCATTTTCAGGTAAATGAAACTTTAGATGCTATAAACCTTTAGTTTCAGAATGCCTTAGAATTGATTTTCGTCGAAAACTATTCGCGCGTTGCTCTGTTTGACGTAATTTGGAGCTACTTCTGTCCCTTCAAGCCATTGCAGAAGGTCATTGATCAATTCATGGACGCTCCGACGGATTCTGAAGCTTTGGGCTATCTTCGCGAAGTGACAGCGCCTTTTGTGTCGTACAGTTTTAGAAAAGTGAAGCCTGCATAGTCATAAGACACTTTTGTTTTTGTTATTTGTTTTAATTGGAGTAATAAAGGTTTTTGCAACTTTTTTGCGCCTTATTTGGCACCGTCCAGTGGGCAGACGATACTCTCTCTCTCTCTCTCTCTCTCTCTCTCTCTCTCTCTCTCTCTCTCTCCCTCTCTCTCTCTCTCTCTGTCACTCTCTCTCTCCCTCTCCTCTCTCTCTCCCTCTCTCTCTCTCCCTCTTTCTCTCTCTCTCCCCAAACGTACAAATTCCCTGAAGCTAAAATTCAAGGTACCAATCGGTCCTTTCGTTTCCAAAAAGCCTCGAACTGTAGTCAGCAGATGAATTATAAGTTCTTCCTTTTTAGTTGTTTTGAGATCCGTAACTTTTTCTTCTTCTTTCGTTTCACTAAATGGCAGACATTTCAAAATACGCCTCAAAATGGGCCTGGACCTCGGTACCTAAGATAAATTTAATGAAATCATAAACTTTAACCTACCGTCATGGTGGTCGTAACTGTACCTCTCGCAAAATTATAAAAATCATGGTACTGTATTCCATTGTAGGATGCGAATATGGATCCCTGAAATGTGTTTCAGATAATTTTTTAAAAATAAATTAAACAATTTAAATTTTCTTCAAATTGTCCAAAAATTAACCTACCATATAACAAGGACCGAAGGAAAACGCGATATAAGTTCCTTCAGTGGGCATTTTTGTGCCTGAAAAGGGTTTTCGGTTTTTAAACCAGCTGAAAAGCTGCTCTGCGTGTCTCCCTCCCTGGTTGTTTGCCTCTCGCCTGTCAGCTGTGAAAGGGAAAAACCTTTGAAATAAAAAAATCTTGAAAAGAGGATTCTTATCCTTTTAAAATGAAATTAAAATAATTTATTTTCCTGTTTCATTCTTAATTTAAATATTAAAACAGAGGTATAAATTATAATACAGCCTCTCGACTCCAATATTTATAGAAAAATCGTTCCATATCCGGAGTGACTTCTTCAAATTGCAAAAGAGAGTGGAATCTTTTGCTCACACCTCGACATTCTTTGCCATCTTTACGTTTAATCTGAAATTGAAGTGGATATTTAACAAAAATGAAATAATTTTACTTGGAATCTATGACAACTTTTAAATTGTCAATTCTAAAGCCGGAGAATTCTTCAATTTGCTTGATCTGGTCTTCTGAGAGGCGTCCGTGTACAATCACAAATTGTTTAACGGTTGGTTCGTTTTTATACCATTTCTAAAGAAAAATGTTTGGGAGAGAGAGAGAGAGAGAGAGAGAGAGAGAGAGAAGAGAAGAGAAGAGAGAGAGAAGAGAAGAGAGAGAAGAGAGAGAGAGAGAGAGAGAGAGAGAGAGAGAGAGAAGTCATCTACCTCCAACTGCTCCACAATAAAATCTGTATACAGAGAAAAATTGCTAATTAGCACATCTCCTGTGAAACTTTTAAATTTCTCAACATCATCAACATGTGCCACTGCAAGAGCCGAACATTCCATCATCTAAACTATCTCTGTTTATGAAAAACTCCCTAAACCTTTTTTGTCAAAGACAATTCGTCTCCAGATTCTACTTCAAGAGTCTGGTAGTCAATTTTCTCCAGAAACCATTTTACACTTGAGTAAGTCAAGCAAGGACAATTGCCACGAAGATGTTTCACTTTGTAGTCGCCTTCGAAAATTTGTTTCAGAATGGATTCCGTCCATCCTTCTCGTACCAGGGGTGCATCTTCAATACCCTAAAAAGCGTATGATTCTGTTTTTATCCATTTTTTAGCTTTCACTTTCACTGAAAGAGAAATCCAACTGTTCCGGCTTCTTTTCCAATAGAATATTACGAACCAAAGTCAGAATCTGTGGAATTACTTCTTCGTGAGTTTTTGCTTGAAGATCCACTGTCTGCTCCACTGTCTTTGATTCACTGATAGGCAGACAAGTTAGCATTTTCCGCCACTTTGGAATAGTTCTCTGAGTCTGAAAGTTCATTAAAGGAACCATCATGAAGCTCTTTTTTCACTTATATTTGCCTATTATGCTAATTACTGTATGCGTTGGGACTACCCTTGCCGCTGCCGCCGATCTCGTACGGGTGCGAATCTCGCGGCACTTAAAAATCATAAGCTTCAGACAACCAGAGTTCTCTGCGTCTTTTCAGGCGGGAACATTGAAAAATCGAAAATAGCGACCAAAAATCGATAAACCGATGGGATGGACGGACGCGTAAACACCATGCACGTAGTTCGTTAAAATCCCGGTTATTCACAGGTGCTTCTCGCCTGGAATGGCTAAAAATGGCATTTCACATGTAGATTTCTTCAAAACTACGCATTAAAACCCTAAACTGTTATATAAGTCCTTAAATAACTTTTCAGTCTCTTTAATTTGAGATCAAAAAAGGTCCCTGACGGTTCCTTTAAGCAGGCTCTGAAACTTACAGTTGTATACGTTGTAACATAACCAAACGTTATATAGTACAATTTTTTCTGCTGTTCCTCATTGTGAAACAAAATAACTGAACCCTAAAACGAATTGTGTTCTTGAAAACTTTTTGGAATGGAAAAATATTCACCGTGGATCCACCACTGAACGAGAAGGATAGAAAATCGTCCTCTGCAGACATTTGGAAATCGAAAGGTACGATTACCGAATTGGTATTACAGATAGAAAATACAAGAAAAGAAAATTAGTCTGAAATTCAAACTTAAGTTTAAAAAATGGCAATTCAATGAAGAGTAATGCCTCAGTGAAGGCAAAGTGAAGAAGTGACTCTGCGTGTCTGCCACCCTCGTCGTCTGCTCCTCGCCGGTCAGCTGTGGCAACTCGAAAGTAAACAAAGTTGGCATTTGATTTGAAAGTGGTGAAAAAAGCAATGGGGTTAGTTGATTTCAAATTCGTGTACATGTGATGAAAGTGTGGCTTGATTGATAAAGGCGCGCCCGCTGATGGGCTAAATTGCCGCGTGGCGCAATGGATAACGCGTCTGCCTACGGAGCAGAAGATTGCAGGTTCGAATCCTGCCGTGGTCAAAACTTTTTGCTTTCTCTCTCTCATTCTCTCTCTTACTCTCTCTCTCTCTCTCTCTCTCTCTCTCTCTCTCTCTACCTCTCTCTCTCTCTCTCTCTCTCTCTCTCTCTCTCTCCCTCTCTCTCTTTAAAAAACGCCAAAACCGTCGTATCTTCATCCTCTCTTTTCCCTTCTCTCCAATATAAAACATATTAACAATATATGTACTCTGTATATCATCATCACATTTAGAAGCACTTGCGGTGGACAATGGAGGGGCCGGACTCGTCGTACTCCTGCTTGGAGATCCACATCTGCTGGAAGGTGGAGAGGGAAGCCAGGATGGATCCTCCGATCCAGACGGAGTACTTGCGCTCGGGGGGAGCGATGATCTTGATCTTCATGGTGCTGGGGGCCAGGTGCTGGATCTCCTTCTGCATGCGGTCGGCGATTCCAGGGAACATGGAGGTTCCTCCGGAGAGGACGGTGTTGCAGTAGAGGTCCTTCCTGATGTCCACGTCGCACTTCATGATCGACTGGTAGGTGGTCTCGTGGATTCCGGCTCCCTCCATTCCGATGAAGGAAGGCTGGAAGAGGACCTCGGGGCAGCGGAAGCGCTCGTTTCCGATGGTGATGACCTTAAAGGACCGGGTTACTGTAGATTCGAGGGGAGTACGGTACCTGTCCGTCGGGGAGCTCGTAGCTCTTCTCGAGGGATGAGGAGTTGGCGGCGGTGGCCAGCTCCTGCTCGAAGTCGAGGGCGACGTAGCACAGCTTCTCCTTGATGTCACGCACGATTTCACGCTCGGCTGAAAAGAGAACGGGTTACAAACTATTTCAAAACCATTTAAATTCAAAATTCATTTTTTTTTCACCGCGGGACCGAACCCTCGACCTATTTCTCTTTGCGTGCACTAACCCACTGAGCTATCCGGGCGGCACCGAACCCTCGACCTCTTTCTCATAGCGAGTCTTTACAAAATGAACCAAGGTGCATAAATCTTTTTCAATTAACATATTTTCTTTCCAAAGTACCAACATTTCTTAGTCAAAGTTGTCAAAATTTTGAAATTTTGTGGTTTGACATCGGACAGGATCGAACCCTTGACCATTTTCTCAAAAGGTTCATTAACTAGCTGAGCCAATTTGAAACTCGAAAAAGCCTTTTTGAAAAGAATTCGAGCAAAGTTTCTTCAAAGGCGATTTTGCTAGCTTTGAAACTTTTAGCTTCGATGGGGATCGAATCTTGGGCTATTTTTTTAAATTCCTCGCTCCCTATCCGCTGAGCCATTTTGATATTATTGGGATGCTTTCGGTAAAACTGAAAGTTGTTTTTAAATCTAAAAATGAATGAAATCAATTTTAGTTGGGGTGGGGTCGAACCCTCAACCAATAGTTTACTGTGGCGCCCTACCGCCTGCGCTATTAAAACCACAAAAACAATTTCAGAAAACACTCAGTGTCTTTGCAGAAAGCTGTGCCTCCGAAAGGATTCGAACTTACTACCCTTTTCCTACCACCCTAACCTATTTCAAGTGGGCTAAAACCTCCCCTCCCAGGTCTTGTCCCGGAAACCACAAACCCTATCACATTTGCCACACATCCTTTCGGCTTGATAAGGATTGTATGCATCTTGTCTGAATCTCTCGAGACCACACACTATCTCCTCCGTTTACTAATCGTAAAGCCGTTGATAGTTGCGTGTCCGTACACGTTCTTATCACCTGCCTCCACTCTGCGGTTGAAAGTCGATACTTGGCCCCGGAATGGGTCCCGCAACGAAAGATCACAATTTGGTTCTGGGGTTTGGGCCCGGAAGTGAAAGATTAGAGTCTGTGGGTCCTGGAGCGAAAGTTCAAGGTCGGCTGCCTAGGTCCTAATAGGCTAATTGGTCCCGAAGCGAAAGATCTACCTCCAAATGGGTCCCGAGAGGAAAGGTAAAACTAACCGGTGGTGGTGAAGGTGTATCCGCGCTCGGTGAGGATCTTCATCATGTAGTCGGTGAGGTCACGGCCGGCCAGGTCGAGACGCTGGATGGCGTGGGGGAGGGCATAACCCTGGAAAATTCAAGTTTAGTTTATAATTTAGGAGACAAAGAAAGTGAAAAATTGGATTTTTGTTCAAATTAGCAATGGAGCGCGTTTACAGCACCGAAGTGGTCTTCTATATTTAGCACCATTAAGTTTTCAAGAAATTTTTACAGTATTGTCATTGGAGCGTGTTTACTACCTAACTTTGCATTTGATACCCTATTCGGTTTGGAGCGCGGTTACAGCCAAATGCGGCTAAATACCAAAGGTTTGCGTTGGGGCGAAGTTACACCAAAAGCTGAAGCCTGTTTATGGTTAAAATAAGCTTTAGAGCGAGTCAAATGTAGCAATAGAGCGCATTTACCAACCTCGTAGATGGGGACGGTGTGGGTGACACCATCTCCGGTATCGAGAACGATTCCGGTGGTGCGTCCGGAGGCGTAGAGGGAGAGCACGGCCTGGATGTTGACGTACATGGCGGGGGTGTTGAAGGTCTCGAACATGATCTGGGTCATCTTTTCCCTGTTGCTCTTGGGGTTGAGGGGGGCCTCGGTGAGGAGGACGGGGTGCTCCTCGGGGGCGATGCGCAGCTCATTGTAGAAGGTGTGGTGCCAGATCTTCTCCATATCGTCCCAGTTGGTCACGATTCCGTGCTCGATGGGGTACTTGAGGGTGAGGATTCCCCTCTTCGACTGGGCCTCGTCTCCTACGTACGAGTCCTTCTGGCCCATGCCGACCATCACTCCCTGGTGGCGGGGGCGACCGACGATGGAGGGGAAGACGGCGCGAGGGGCATCGTCTCCGGCGAAACCGGCCTTGCACATTCCGGAGCCATTGTCGATGACGAGGGCGGCGATTTCGTCTTCCATCTGGAAAGAGAGACTTAGAGAGAGAGAGAGAGAGAGAGAGAGAGAGAGAGACTAAAGCTACAATCAAACAAAGAACTTCTTTTAGGAACATTTCTAAAGAGAGAAGAATGAAAGTGAAAAGTCATTTCAAGGTGTGACTGGGCAAGGCGAGGCGTCTGTTATCGCCAGCCGGTGCTTTTGTAGTCCTTCGAAGGGGCTTATCTCCCGTTCTGGGAACGAGGGGCCCTCGGAGCTCTGTGATTGGTTGGCTCCAAACGCAGGCGCCATCTTTAAACCGAAGGGGTGGGAGTCCGCGTGTGATTCACGCCCGGCTTGTGTTTGGCAGGAAGAATGGGGCTTACTCAGATGATTGCTCAGTGTTTTTCCAAATGGACAATGAAAAATTGGTGTTTGCTTAAGGTTTTAGGCTCTTAGACGAAGAGAGAGAAAAAGAAAGGAAAGAGAAAGAGAGAAAGAGGAGACAGAGATACAGAATAAAAGAATAATAGAGAGAGAGAGAGACAGACAGACAGACAGACAGACAGACAGACAGACAGACAGACAGACAGACAGACAGACAGAGACAGAGAGAAGGTTAAACCGTCCTGTCTCTGCCACTGTGTCTCTCACCCTCTATATCTCGCTCTCTGTCTGTCTGTCTCTCCATTCTCTCTTCTCTCTCGCTCTTTGTCTTTCTCTCTATCCTTTCGTCTAGATGTCTATGTCTCTCTTTCATTCTTTTTCTCTTCCACTCTTCCGCTTTCTCTATCTCTCTCTCTTGATCTTGCTCTGTCTGTCTTTCTTTCTCTTTCTATCGTCTTCTCTCTCTCTCTATCTCTCTGTTTCTCTCTGTATCTCTTTCTGTATCTCTCTCTGTCTCTGTCTCTGTCTCTCTCTCTCTCTCTCTCTCTCTCTGCCAGTTTGTTACTCGCCCACTCCTTCTGTCTGAGGTCCGATAAGAAGTACAACTGATACTCTGCGTCACATCAACCAATCAAAGCCTAAACCGGGAAACTGCACTTTGAAACTTCCGATGCCACCTTTCCAAATTTTTCCTGGCTAGCCCGTTTGCCCTAGTTTTCAACGTCTATTCCACAAAGTCACCCAATAATTCTCTTTTTATGAAGTCCGTAGTCCTTTACGAGAAATCCTTTGTAAGCAGAGACTACTTTCCCATTCTTAGAACGAGGTGACGTCCTCGTTGTAATCTCCGGCGGCCATACTTGGAATTGCTGATAAAATGCCGCTCTTACGTGGCTCTGCCTATGCTGCAGGGACAAAGCGCGGAGGACCACTACAGTCAGAGAAAGGGGCACAGGCATCGGAATTTGCAACTGAGAATTTCTTTAAACCAACAATTTTTAAATTGGAGGCTAAAGTCTTCTGGAATTTGGGTTTATCATCATCGTTTGTGGTGAAAACAAGACGTCGATCATAAAACTGTCAAACTGTCAATATGATAGTCTCTAGAAAGAGGGGAGGTAAAGGTTTTTTTAACTTTTAATAACTTTCAAATGAATGCGAGTAGGTTGAATTCAGTCGAAAAGGGCAAAACTCTATTGAAAAAACAACCATGTTCAAGTTTTGACAAGTGAACGTGTGAAAACGTGAATGCGTGTTTTCACGTCCACGTTCAGTTTGCGCCCGTGTTTACCCCAACTTGACCACTTCCATGGCAACCCTTCCCTGCGACGGTCGGTCACTATTAATTTAGCTATTTCAGGTTATTTAATTCTATTTTAAAATCTCCATTTTCCACTGAAACTCCTTTAAAGCATTCCTTTAATTTAAAGGCTTTAAATTTCAACACAAATGGGCCTCTGGAGGCGAACTACTCAGGTATGTCCTTCTTATCGTTTTCAAATACGTTCATTTTGAGTAATGCTGGAGTAAAACCCATTTTTACAATACAATCATCAGTTGTGCGACGATTCTGGGTCGTAATTGCGGCGCCACTCGTGATAAGCAGATGCCTGCCGCCGCACAAATGTGCATTCATGTCCGAGTGGTTAAGGAGATTGACTAGAAATCAATTGGGCTCTGCCCGCGTAGGTTCGAATCCTGCTGACTGCGAATCTTTTTTGCTTCTTACGATTGCCACTTTTACTCGTTTGTTTGTATTTCAGTTTCAAAAGTAATTTTCAAACGTAGGTCAAAAGAAAGTGAGCAAAAATGTTTTGACCACGGCAGGATTCGAACCTGCAATCTTCTGCTCCGTAGGCAGACGCGTTATCCATTGCGCCACGCGGCCATGTTATCGAAACACGTGGCACAGACTTTCGAACGCCACAGCTGGTTTTGCCGCCGACTGCGATTGCCGCGCCCAGTCACACATCCAATCAGAACGTCTATTTATTTTGCATTCAACAAGAAATAGTAGGTTAAAGAGCGCGAAAACTATCTAATTTTGTAGCGCGAAAACTATAAAATTTCAGAGTTAAAATTGAAATAAAATTAATAAAAGTTGAACATATAAATTGAAATTAGGCAAAAAATCTGCACGGAGTGGGATTTGAACCCACGCCCTCTTACGAGGACCAGAATACCCGAACCCGCAATCTCGCAGGAAGCAATCACTTGAGTCTGGCGCCTTAGACCACTCGGCCATCCGTGCGCTGATAGACATTGCACTGTTTGTGTTGACATTCGGCGCCACGTCCGCCCACAGTCGCTTGTTTTCGACAAAAACGGAAAGGACGCCGACCTTCCCAAAAATTCAATAACGTTTCCCATGGTTGAGGTGTGTTTGCATAATCACTTCTCTTTCCTCGCGAGCGACCAAGACATCTGTTCTTAAGGCAGCGCCGCGCCACCAAGGATGTGTCCGTTGTGGTCTAGTGGTTAGGATTTATGGCTCTCACCCATAAGGCCCGGGTTCGATTCCCGGCAACGGAATAAATTTTTGCCTTTGGTTCTTTTGTTCAAGTTAATGGTTTTCATTTATTTTTCGTTCTTATTAACTTCAAATGTTTTTCGGCGCTTTCAAAAGTAAACACTGAAAACTGGAACACATTTCTCCTGGGACTGATTGCCGCTTTCCCAATGGCGCCCGAATCAATCCGCAGCTTTTTTTATCAGCCACCTGGCTTTCTTTGTTTCGCTTTTGATGAACCAGTCATTATAAATGCTGCGTCCTTATAAATTTGCATCCATATTTTTAAATGAAATTTTAACTTTCGTCCTGAAAATACAAAAATTGTGTATCCCAAAAGGTTTTTACAGCAGGAACTCTTTATTTAAACGCGATTGAATTCATTTTTTCTAATTTCATAGTTTTATTATTATTATTATTACATTAATTGTGTAGTTGCAATAATAGTTTTTAAAAAGCCATATTAATTCTGAGTTTGAGATCTTGTTTGAGATCTGAAAAACCGATTTTGCTCCCTCCTTTTTGTCGAATTTTACCGAATCAAAATTTTCTCTTAACATTTCAGTTACTTTTCATTGAGAAATAACTTGAAAATCAATAAACGATGAAAAGAGGTGAAAAATCAATAAATAGGAACCTTTAAAAGTCATTTTACGTTTCACCATTTCGCAGTCTTGTGATTCCCGTGGAACGATAACAACTTTCACAATACACTATCGATTATGACTCATTGGCTGTCGATATCGCTCCTTTCAGCCGCCGACAATGGACAAATGGCCCCCGTCTCAAGCATTCAGGAACAGAATTGTAGAACAATTGTGAGTTTTCTAATTAAAACTATTGATTTTATAAGGCAGTATCGATTTATTTATTTTTCCTTCAGAGAAAAGGAACTTTTATTCAATCCCGCAGCTATTTTGGGTGGTGGCCCCGAAGTCGAAGAATATGCCTTCAATAACAGTGAAAATAAGGAAGAGTATATGGAAATTATTAACAAAGTGGGTATTTTTTGTATTTTTGATTAAAAATGGAGTTTTAGGTAATTGACGCTACGAAATGGGATGTGGAGGAGGATGATGACATTGAAATTGTTGATTTGGCGACAGAGGCAATGGAGGTGAAGAGAGAGAGAGAGAGAGAGAGAGAGAGAGAGAGAGAGAGAGAGATTAAAATACTTCGTTTGGAACTAAAAATAACTTGGCAAAACATTATTCCGTTGCCGGGAATCGAACCCGGGCCTTATGGGTGAGAGCCATAAATCCTAACCACTAGACCACAACGGACACGTTGGTAGATGCGTGGCGCTGCGATAAGAACAGAGGGCGCCTCCCGCCGCTAAACAAACCATTGTTGGCCATTTCCACACTTTAAATCAAAATTTAAAAAATGTAATTTTCAGGATCCGCTCCCAATTTCAACTGTCCTTGCCGAAGTCATAGCCCAAGAAGCTGCAATAAACAACACACCAAAACAAGAACCAAAAGTTGGATGGTTGCGAAGTTTAGCCCGAAAACTTCATCTTTCTAAATGATCTTTCTAAATGATTTTGTTTCTTGTTTTGATGATTGTTTTGTAAATAAATTTTCACAGTGATTCCATGTGACAGAGAAAAAAACAAGAAGCAAAATAATCGATGAATAAAAATCCAGGGGTCAATTAAAAAATACAGGGATTTACTGGGACCTGTGGTCCGCTCTGAAACCTGTGGTCCAGAGAGCTGTGA
Organism: Oscheius sp. G VE-2021; assembly: GCA_022343465.1. Classification (NCBI taxonomy): domain Eukaryota; kingdom Metazoa; phylum Nematoda; class Chromadorea; order Rhabditida; family Rhabditidae; genus Oscheius; species Oscheius sp. G VE-2021. The sequence goes on along the minus strand of JAJQXH010000038.1, from coordinate 915,988 downwards.
TCCGGAAACCTGTCTTCCGGAAACATGTGGTCCATGATACCTGTGGTCCAGGAACCTGTGGTCCAGGGATGTGTGGTCCAATTCAGAAAAAAAGGATATTTAGACAAGATTATAGGCACCAATTAACGCAAACTCGTTGGGCGATGATTACTAACGTGTTTTTACCTTTGAAAACGAAATCGCGATATGATTTCGCATTGAATTTTTACAATCTTTCGACTCTTACGTCAAAACAAATATTTTTTGGGAATTTTAAATTGTAAAAAGAGATTTTAATTGGTTTTATTAGCGATGATATTGGCTACTTCCTACTGAAAATGGATATTACAAGTATAACATCGACTAACGACTAATGTGAGAGCTCTGGTGGAAGGGATAGAGACCGATCGCACGGTCACTCGAGGTACAAAAAAAGTTTATTATCTTTTCTTTAAAAACTAGCTTTTGATGATTTTACCGATTAAATATCAAATTATATTTGGTGTAATGGCAAGAAGGTTTAAAGATGGGCTAGTTCGATTTTTTGAACAATTAAGATTGAATTGATATGACAAGGTCATTGAGAATTTTGAGGCAAAAAGTTATTCCGTTGCCGGGAATCGAACCCGGGCCTTATGGGTGAGAGCCATAAATCCTAACCACTAGACCACAACGGACATGTGGGTGCCGACGCGGCGCTGCCCTAAGAACACAGGCGCTACAGACCGATCATGGGCATTCTAATGAGAAGGGGGTGGAGGTGGTGAATGTTCATAATTAGCCTAACGATTATGCAAAATTAGACTTACTCTTAGAAAAACACCCCCACCCAACCAGATATTTGATTATTAGTGAATTAGAATATCAATTAGCCTATAATTTGCCCTCCTCCCTCCCTCCTCCCTTCCACATCATTCTTCAGTTTCCTCCCTGGTGACATGTCGCACCCTTTCATGCTCTCCTTTTTATGCTCCTCAAGGTACTTTTTTCATTTTTAAATCGATTTTATGATTTGATTTTCTCTTTTAAATTTATTTTCTTGTTTTAGGACTGCTATCCAGGCTCAACTGCAACAGATTGCTGAGAAGAGGACCCAGCAGATGATCCAGGAGGAGAAGCGGAGGAGGGAGAAGAACCGCCAGAGGACCAGGAAGATGCGGGAGATGTGGGTTTTTAAATCTTTTAAATCGATTTTTACTTTCTTTTTAAAGTTTTCACTTCATTTTTAAATTGGTTTACAAGTTTCAAATTTAAATTTCAGGGAGACTCCGGAACAGCGCGCGGAGAGACAGAGGAAGGATCGGGACAGGCAGAGGGCGAGGAGGGCGCTTTTGAAGATTCCGAATAAGGAGAGGCCGAAAGAGGAGGACATGGACGAAGGTTGGTCTCTCTCTCTCTATCTCTCTCTCTCTCCGTCTCCCTCTCTCTCTTCCTTTATCTTTCTCTCTCTGTGTCTATCGGCCTCTCTACTTCTTTTCCTTTCCCTTGCTGTTATTTCATTTGCATCAACTACCATCTTAATTAGCCTACCACCTCCCATCTCCCTTCTCCCCCATTCCCTCCCTCCCTCCCCATCTGTGCGGTCTCCCTCCCCACCCCCTCCTCTTCCAGAGATGCACCAGTGTCTCTGCTGCGGAATTCCGATGCTCCGCAAGAGTCTGTACAAGCACCTGAGGGAGCAGCACAACTGGACTCCTTCCGACCTCCTCACTCTCAAGCGGACTCTGGCCCTCAACCACCGCTACTCTGGAGAGGAGAAGCGCTGCTTCGACTGCGGAGCCATGTACGCCAACTGGCTCAAACTCGGAGAACACATGCGAGTGGAACATCAAATTGGAGGTTGGTTAGGGAGAGAGAGAGAGAGAGAGAGAGAGATGCAGGCGAAACGAATGAGAGAGTCCTAGTGAGCCGTAAAGAGTGCAACACAATGTTCCGTCTTCCAAAGTTAATTGATTTATACAAAAGCAAAAGTTTGGGCCGAGCCGGGGATCGATCCCGGGACCTCTCGCACCCTAAGCGAGAATCATACCACTAGACCACTCGGCCAGAGACGGCTCCCACGTAGCCTGCTTAAACGTAGCGCGCCGCCAATAGTCATCACCTGCCGCAAAACTTTATATTGCCGAAATTGCCACCTTTTTCCAATTATCTTTTCTAAAATTTCACTTTCAGATGACTCTCGGCCTCCCGATGCCCCCCAGGACCGCCCGTCTCCGGCTTCCCTGGTCGTGACGTACCCTCCTCCCTCCATTGTTCTCCCTCGTCCCTCCCTCCCGGTCGCCTCTGTCCCCGTTTCCTGCATTCCGAAGGCCACCGTCCCTGCCTCTTGCATTCCCAAGGCCTCCGTCACCAAATCCACTGGTAAATTTCACATTTCACCCTTTTTTAAATAAAGAATTTCAGAATCTCCTGAGAAACGTCCATCGAAGGTCTACCCCGCCTACCACGAACACCCCGATGGAATCATTTCCACTGTTCCAATTGAAATCGCAATCGCAGAGCTCCTGAAATACCCAGGTAAAGAATTTTTTCTATTTTCTTTATTTAATTGACCATTTTCAGTGAATCTCGACTAATGGCGTTATTGCTGAAGAAGAAAATCAACTTCATACGAATCGGGTTGAAATAATAAACTCTTATCTAATAAAGTTTAAATTGTAAAGTCTTAAATTGTAAAGTAAAAAATTGAAAAAAAAAAAAACAAAAAAGTTTTGGAGATATAGGGAATTGAACCCCAGACCTCTCCCATGCTAAGGGAGCGCTCTACCACTGAGCTATATCCCCACGGCGGGTTTGCATGGCGCGCCCGTTAAAAGAACACCCGCGAGAGGGCGCCACTAAAGGTACAAAAGTGTATTTCGTCTTTCACGGAAAATGTAGGAAATTTTTTCGATCGAGTTTGCTGGAAATGTTCCAAGGCTGTCGAATACCAACATTTGTGTCATTTTGATGTTCCTGTAAAACACGGCGAAACGTGCAAACCCTAAGGCCAGGAATGGTTGTTCATATGTTTCACCTTCCCGCCGAAAAGTAGCATCATGGGGAAATTGGTTTAAATAGAGGGAGTTTGGTAAGAACAACATCAGCAGCCATTTCATCTTACTTTTGTCTCTCTCGCTCTCTCTCACTATCTCACTGTCTCTCTATAGCAAAACTTCCAGTGAAAGATGAAATTCCTCGCCCTCTTCCTTGTGGCTTACGTGATTTTCGCAGGTAAATCGTTATCAAAACAAATTTCAATCGCTTTTCCAGTCACCACCGACGCCTACACTGTCCAACCTCGCTCTGTCGGATTCCAGAAAGGTAACCCTCAATTTTAGCTAGCAGTAGATAGTTTCAGGAGGCGAAAAAGCCATTGTTGGTGCCAAGACAGTCGGTGTAGCTGGAACGAACAAGAAGGAAGTGCACAAAATTAATATGCATGTCTGGCCTCCTATGGACATGAGGCGTCAGTATTGAATATATCATCCATTATGTTATGGCAAAACATTTGATACAATAAATGATTCTAAGGTCAGAAACTAAAAAGCCGAAAGAAAACTAAACTTTTGAGTGAGTGAGGGGAAACATTGACGGTTCGGATCCACCCCGCGGCAAAGTGATTTTATTAACACTTAATTAAACGAATTTAAAAAGAATTTTGAGGCTATACTTTGGACTTTTCAGACTGAACGTTGCCTGAAATGTCAGAAATTCATTTTCCAAATTCTATTCCAAGAATCTATTCAAAGAATCCCTAACAGCATTTATTGCCGCATTTTTGCATATTTAGTTGTAATGCCAAGCTTTTCATTATAACATTCCATCGGTTAAATTCCTTCAGAACATGAAAATCCTCACTAATAATAATAAAAGTTGAATTTTTCATCATTCTAGGCTCAAAATGAGATCCCATATTACTAAGCTAATTTACTAAAGACATATGTTTTTTTTAAATGACAAGGTTCGGAAAATGTTTGTAATTCTCAAAATCTTTTTTAACAGAAAGATTAATATTCCAAAAGGTATAACGTGATGGAAATTTGCCCATCTGCGACTACAAATACCCCCGAATCGGCGGTTTTCCATCCAAAATGCGTCTCTTCGTCTTCTGCTTCGTCCTTCTTCTGTGCATCGGAAACATCCAATGCAAGCTTACAACACAGGAGGTTACAACGATTAATATTTTATAAAATAATAAGTAATTTTAGAAATGCTACTCTGACAGAGCCGAATTCAATGCAAGACACTACAAATGCAGGAACTGCATTCCTGCTAGGGACAAGTCAGTCATGTTTCTTGTGCAAAAGAAATCGGTATTTTAGGATAGAGGCCGATTGCTCCGAGGACCATGTGGCAGACCTCAAGTATTGTGTCAACACCTGTTTGGGAAAGAAATAATACTCGGAACTGAATAAAAATGCAGCTTTTTCTGTTTTAAAGAGAGAGAGAGAGAGAACGAGTGAGCGACCTGAATGTTTGTGTGTGCATGTGTGCGTGTGTCCCAAGATTCAGATGCCTTCTCGCGCCCATTTAAAACGCGCCCACGACCAAGGGTGACCAAAATTAGGTTTTCTAAAAATGAAAATTTAAATTTCTCTAAACTCATTCAAAATTTAATATTTTTCTGTTATTTTTGTTGTCAACAATAGTTCTAAACATGCAAAAGATACTGTGTAGAGGAAGATTCGAACTACCCTATATAAATTTTTGGAAATTTGCATGGGCGAGTGGCTAAGAGGTCGGACTGGTAATCCAAAACTACCCCAGTTCGATCCCCGCTCAACAAAACTTTTTTGCGTCAAATGTTTTGATGAATAGTTATACTAGAAACACTTATTTGCCAGCATATTTATCAAATACTTTTCACGACTCCGACCATTCAGAAAAGAAGCGTCTTTTTTAAAATGGAAATTTGAACGCGCTTTAGAAAATCGATACCAAAAAAGCGATGTCGCTTTTATTCCCATTCCATTGAGAGATTCTGCATTCCCTTCTACTTTCTGTTCATATCTCCCCATTTCTCTTTTTTCTCCCTTCTCTACCACATACAATTATTCTAAATTTAAAGTGATTATTTGATACTTAATTTAGGTAATTTTAAATCACGTTGAGTGTTTGTTCCTCAACCGTTGATGGAACAAAAAAGTTTTGGAGATATAGGGAATTGAACCCCAGACCTCTCCCATGCTAAGGGAGCGCTCTACTACTGAGCTGTATCCCCACGCCGCGTTTGAATGGCGCGACCTATTTAAAAGGGCGCCTTCGATGTCTAAATGGTCATTTGAATGCTGTTAGGAATCGATAAAAGAAACGCGAGATCGCTTTATTGATTCGCTTTCTCTTTAATCAAACAGAGTGTGTTCCTGTCGTTGTCAGTCCTAATTTTTAACAGAAAAGAGCCTATTTTAATCTTCTTTTTGTTTCAGAAAATAATCAATAATGATTAGATCCACCACTTTAGAATTTGGAATGCCATACTTTCTATCCGAAGAAACGCGACGAGGGGCAATCAATGATTTGTGAGAAAATTAAATCAACTTTAAATAATCTTTTAAAATTTAAATTACTGAAATACACATTTTTTTCTTGTAAACCCCAAATTTTAGACTGGCGGCAATTTCTGCGACTTCCCCACAGGAAATCATCCAATTCTATGAATCGAGGGCTCTGCAAAGTGGAAGCGAAAAAGCCTACTTACAGAAAATGAATGAGGTAAAATATTTTTTTTACTTTTGAAGGACATTTTAATTTGAGGCGATTGAAATTTTCCGAGATATTCACACGGAAGCTCAAAAGAAGGATGATCAAATCAAAGAAACAGAGAAGGAAGAAGAAGCCGTTGCAAACGTAATGGTGTGTATGAGCGTGTGTGTATGAGCGTGTGTGTGCGTGTGCGTGTGCGTGTGAATGTGTATATGTTTGCCCACCTTTGCTGAAAAAACTAATTTGTAAGGTTCCAAATCAGCCTTTATCTCCCCTCCGTTTGATGTCTCTTCCCATACAAATCGTCTTACGCGTTCTGAAATCTGTAAGTTCTAAATCCTTCTCTCTCTTTCCATCTATTCCATTTAGATGGCCACGAAAACTCTCTGTCGTCTCCGCAGGACATGCACAGTTGTTGAGGCGTTTGTTGAGAACAATCGCTATCTCCTCAACAGAAGAAATCCCAATTCTCCTTGGATGGTATCGCTCGACTGGGATGAGCACGGAATTGAATGCTACATTTACAATTCGCTTGAAATTTCCGAATCTGAAGGACAAATTGATTACGGGAGAGTGGAGTTTGGACTGGTGCAAGACCATTTCTTAGACCAATGTCACAAAATTGAACTTGAAGACCCTGGTAGGCAGTTATCGGCTGTTTCTGTTGCATTTCTGGACTTGGTGAGTTTTTACTGAAACACGGATGCACAGAAATTGAGAGAGAGAGAGAGTCACAGATATAATTTTAGGGTGATAACGCCTCCCAACTTCATGGCCTTCTGAAACATCTTCGTCTTGATGTAACCTGGTTGAAAGCTGACTACACATCCCTTCAAGATCTCTCAGTCGTAAAATTCAGAAATTTAAATAATGTATTCAGTAAGATGGATCTTCCTAGGCTTGCCTCTCATTGGAAAGACCTCCCGGTTAGTTCATTGATATTTGGACCCACAGTTACTTTATTTTAGAAATGTCGAGAACTCACATGAGCAACAGGGTTTCGACATCGGCTGGAGGTGGATTATTGGATCGCCCTTTTGGGACAGCTGGAACGACTTTCGATAGATTTTGGGGTCGACGGAGGTGATAAAACAGCAAGGCACACATTTTTAACCGAGGTTTTGTTGGTGAGATTATCTTTTCTTGCCCCGTTTCTTTCCTCTATTTTCTAAAAATTATCAAATAACAAATTTTAGAAAATAAACACGAATCCAGCAAGGCCGGCGCTGAAAATACTAAGAATGACTAGCGGATTTTATCCCGGATTGCCGCAGTTTCCAGGAACCAAGCGCGTTTACGGATTTGTGACTATGACCTACGAAAACGGCTTACAGGTAAGCATCATTTGAAGAAGCAAACAGAGTGCGTGTGTGAGTGCGTGACAGAGAATCCAGTTTTAGGGCCGCCTGGACATCTACACCGCACCTTTCAAGTATGGAACAATCATCTTCGTAGAAGCTAAATATTACGCCGTAAATTCAGGGATAAATTTAAAACGGGAATTTTTTTCAGAATACCCTTGAACTTATTTTTGTGGAAATCTACTCTCGAGCTTCTCTCTTCGATGCAATTTGGAACTACTTCTGTCCTTTCAAGCCCGTGCAAAAGATCATCGATCATTTCTTGAAGGCTCCAACGGATTCAGAAGCATTGGCTTACCTTAGGGAGGTGACAGCGCCGTTTGTAGAGTACACTCGGGAAATAAGGGCAACACCGTTGCCATTAAATTACTACGAAGACTACGAAGAAGACGATTATGAATGAATTTTCTTTGCATTATTTTCACTCGATTTAAAACAACAAAAAAACTGTTGTTTTTGGGTATTATCTTCATCATGGAGGGAAAAGAAAAAATGTTTTTCGTCCGGGATCATGTATTTAAAAGTGATGAAAATCCATATTTCATTTGTCAGCAATTTTCTGATTGAATGAAAAATGATGACAATTTGAAATAAGTCAATTACAATGAAGATCAAAGACGCAAGTATAATTTATTGTCCATTTATCTACCGTCTGCCCTAACGAGGAGGGTGGATGCAAATTTGGGGAACGCGAGAGTGGCTGAGCCGAGTGATCTCCAACTTCTCGCCGTCTCCTCGCTCGATGAGGTAGCTTCTTCCATAGGGGACGAAGCTGGTGAAGTTGTGACAAGAGTTTAGGAGACTCTCAGCCATGGTCTTCAATTCGCCCAGGGTGAAATCGACGGAAATGTGGAGCTGCTCGATAGTACGGGTGCCTTGAGCCCACAACTGAAATGGCAGGATCACTGACTCACTCACTCACTCCCTACCTTCAAGATCTCCTTCACAATGTTCAGAGGGCAAGGGTATCCCAAACTCTGCACGGAGGGGATCCTAGTGTTGAGAAGAAACTGCTCAACTTCACGTCTGTCCGGAGTGTATGCCTCCATTTCCGTAGCAATGTGCTTCATCTAAACAATTTATCCATCCTCTAAAATCATTTCTCAGCTCACAGCCTGGAAACAAGGGGTGAGGAGGCTTGTACTTCTCGAAAAATTCAATCGGAATTCGATCACGAGGGATCGCACATCCATCATAAGGATCAAAATCGACTCTGAGGATCCTCGTGACTTTCAGGAACTCCAGCATTTCCAGGACCTGGTTGAAGTGCTTTGGTTTGTTCTAAACTGATTTTTGAACAGTTTTGGAGCTTTGATTCACCCAGAATGCCAGTTTCGTCGCCCTAATTTGCAGGTCCGTCATAACCACAGTGAAGTTCGAATTGGCAAGGCTGTTCAGTTGCTTCATACCCAGGCACTTCTGATCTTCTTCATCGGCATTGTCGTAGTTGTAGAATACGTTGATGTATGTTTTGTCGCCATAGTCATCCTCATATTTTCTATGGTAGTGAACAGTCATGCTGATTTCACACTTGGGAGAGAGGGAACGAGAGACGTTGTAGAGGTGGCGGCAGGATTTGGACATGTTGACGAAGGTGACCGCATCGGCCTGGAATAGAGAATGTTATGGAAGGAGAGAGACAGAGAAAGAGAGAGAGAGAGAGAGAAAGGGAGAGAGAAAGGGAGAGAGGGAGAGAGGGAGAGGGAGGGAGGGAGAGAGAGAGAGAGAGAGAGAGAGAGAGAGAGAGAGGGAGAGAGAGAGGGAGAGGGAGGGAGAGAGAGGGAGAGAGGACAGACAGACAGACAGGCAGGCAGGCAGGCAGGCAGACAGACAGCTCACATTCTGCATGATGAGACGCAGAGGAATAGCCATTGCCGGATCCAACAGGGGCAGCTCTACAACCGTCTCCCCTTCCTCCTCCTCGACTTTACTTTCCGCCTCAACTTGCTCAATTTCCTCTTCAACTACAGAAACCGTACTCTAAAACAACATTTTCCAACTGATACCTAAAGCCATTTACCTCGCTTCTCACAGAAGCCGAAGACGTAGGAGCTTCGTCAGTCAAACTCTCGTTGTCGGAAGGATCAGAGTGGGAAGTGGCGGAGGATTCGTTGCTGGAGGCCTCGTAGATGATAGCCTGAAGTTGTCAATGTTCTATGTGTTCCACCAAGTTCTACCTCGTCTTCTACTTCGAATTCAATCCTTCCAAAACCACCAAAACCCTTCTCCAAAACGTAGATAACCGGGAATGAGACATTGGGATACTTCCCGAAATTGAGCCTCCTGTCGGCCCCTCTGATGCAGACAGCCCTGAATCCATCATGAGCCACTTCTTCCTCTGAAACTCACATTTCAGGGCTTCTCTTGAGTCCATTATTGCAGTAGAAAATCGGGATTTTGCCTTTATTGGCCTTGTTGAACAGGAACTTGGTGCATTTGTCCGGATCGGTGAAGAGAACCGCTCCGGGGATGCGGTCTTCGTAGTAGGAGTAGAGGTCCCTGCAGTCGATGGGGACGAAGCGACTGGAGAAGTCATCAGAAGAGAGGAGGGAGCGGAGGGAGGAGGGGGAGAGGGGCTGGTAGGGGCAATCGTCAGATGCCTTCTTCGGTGGAGGTTTGGTCTTCTGTTTGTAGACGAAGGTTAGCACTGAAATAGAAGTTAGATTGGGCGGGAGAAGACGAGAGAGAGAGAGAGAGAGAGAGAGAGAGAGAGGCTTACCTAGAATGGAGATGAAGATGACGGCACAGTGGGAAAAGATCAAAATGGGGGCAAAATCTTCACCGAACCCTTCGACGGCCGGAGGAAAGAAGACGACTACCATGAAGAGGGTGAGAAGGGAGCGGAAGAGGAGCAACCGCATGAGGCGAGAGAAGAAGGAACAATGAGGCAGAATGAGATATTCCTCAACCTCTTCCCGTTACGCTAATTAACGTCCCAAATCACTCCTCATTTGACTTCACCTTTCCTTCATTTTCTCACCCTTACTCACCTCATGTGGTTGTCTTTCTTCTGCAGCCTCGTCGCCCTTATTCTTGGTGCCTCTTCCATCCTTCCTTAAACTTATTTTGAATATTTAGGGTTGTCATACTTCTATCAGAAGCCTCGAAAAGGGGACTCAGTTGATGAAGATGCTAGTCAGACTATAGATGACACACCCATTCCCTCAGATGGCTCCACCTTGTCTCCTGAAACAGCGGAAATAGAAGTTGAGGATTACCTCCTGGACCCTGCGTATTCCATCCCGCTCAGAATGATTATGGAGAAGGTGAGTTTGTCTCTGCCGTTCTTCTCTCTCTCTCTCTCTCTCCCTCTCTCTCCCTCTCTCCCTCTCACTATCTTTATAGCTCCCTCTCCTTGTCTCTGTCTCTCTCTTTCTTTCTTTATCTTTCTTTCTCTCTCCCAACCTCTACCTTTAGGTCGACACTGTCACCTTAATCAACCTGTCCAAAACGTGTCGCTACCTCTACAACTTCTCCCGTTACCTCTCTCCAGAAGTCTCCGTCCACATGGAAGTCGTCTATACCCCCGACCCCGATCTGGGTGACGTAGCTGACATAGAAGTGTACTTCAACGAGGACTACGAAAAGAACGGAGACAAGGATGCCCTGACTAAAGAACAAATGACCACTTTGGCCAATTCCCACTACACTGTCGTGATGGAACCATTGACCATTAAACCGGAATCATTGGCTGTCTGGGTGAGCCAAACTTTTAATTAAATCCTGTTTTGTTATTTAAGAACAACGAAGAACACTTCAAGAAAGTATTGGACATGTTGGAGTACCTCAAGGTCAAAAGGGTTCCCATGGTTGATTTTGATCGATACGATGACCGCCTTTTCCCTCGTGACAGATCTCAACACTTCCGCGAACTTCGGCCAGACCGAATTCATCAATATGGCCTCTAACCTGGTGTCTTCTTGTGACAACATGGTCAGTTTGACTCCTCATAAACATCACTACAATTACCGGACCTGGATCGTCGAACGTGGAAATGGGGATAAATTGGAGATCTGCGTCAGCCATCGCCGTCCCAATATTGCCATGTACCCTCCTCGTGATTGGTAGATACTACGACAATGAAGCATTCAACGAAAGGGAGGATGTTGTCTATCTCTCTATCTCTCTCTCTCTCTCTCTCTCTCTCTCTATCTCTCTATCTCTCTCTCTTTTTTTCACAATCACACACTTTTTGTTGACCTATATAACTGTTTTGTTATGTTTTACTACTTTATTGTTGTTATTTATTGTAAGATAAGAAAATGACATTGAAATATAACTATCAATAAACTTCTAAAGCTCTTATTTGACTTTGCAGTGGGAGATCATTTGCACGTTTTGATGACCACCTTGCCCATCGGCAAGAGTCAGTTTGAAACCACCGGATGGTTGCATCTTTTTAGCGAATGTGGATCCGTCTGTAGGACATTTCCAGCCTTCTTCGCTGTACATCTGAAAAATCTTCTCTCTCTCTCTCTCTCTCTCTCTCTCTCTCTCTCTCACTCTCCCTCCATCCTTTAGCGGTCGTATCATGTTTGATATAAACATTTGTATGTTCCTCGACAAATTTGAATTTTCCACAGCATGGCTCCACAATCTCTCCATCGTATTGCATGAAAGAGTAGCCCGTGTTCTTATTCCACATATACTCTAGTCGTTTTTCTTCTGGACCAAAGGCAATGTACAAACTACAATCGAGAACTGTTTTCCTCTAGGTAGTGCATTACCCAAATTCGGAGCTGTTGAAGCGGATAGCCGTGGAATCTCCATCTTTTAACTCCAAGTTAAGATTGATTTCAGAAGCTAAAGAAGTCATGAAGTCGAATGAAATGCCCCGACTAACCACAAAGAGAAAGGAGGCAGAGCCACAAGAGAGGGAGGAACATTGGAGAGAAGGGCGTAATGATACCTCGGGGCCAGTAAAACAAAAAACATAAATTTTCCCAATTTGACAAAGGTTCACTGTTCTGCACGAGGGTTGGAAAATAAAGCCCAGGTGGGCAAATTTCTAATTAGCGTTCGTTGCTGGAGATGTAAGATGTGGAGTGACCTTGCTGTTGCAAGGGAGAAGAAGAGGAAAGATCACTGCGAGAGGGAGAGAGAGAGAGAGAGAGAGAGAGAGAGAGGGAAGGGAGGGAGGGAGGGAGGGAGACCGCAGTGTGAATCGTAACATCAATCAATTTCCCATATAACTAAATGGCCCGTTAAAAAAGTGGTATTTTGCGGTCAAATTCTAAAAAAAAAGCGGTCTTCAGCGGTCTCATGTTGTAAAAGAAAGCGTCTTTTCTGTCCATATGAGTTTTCTTTGAGTTTTAAACAATCAATTTTAACATTTTACACAATTTCATTGAAAACTACCATATCATAGAGACCACCCGAAAATGGGCCGAGACTCGTACGTAATCACGTATTCTTTCTCACTTTGAAATTTCGAAAGATTTCGCCGGAACTACGTTGACTTTTTGCTATAAAATGGAGGAATGTTCATGCATTCTATCAATTTTCATCTTATTTCTTTAAATTCCCGTTTTTCAGTGCTAAATAAGGATGAGCACTCAGAGAGGAGGAGGTCACTTCCAGAGGATGACCCAAAGTCTGAACAACCAGAATGGGTACGTTTTTTCTCATTTTTCTTTTGTTCTATGGTTTAAGTTGGGTTTATTTGTTGTTTTCAAAGTTAAAATGGCCTCGGGCGAGAAATACTGAAATTTAAGCCACGAATTTCCGTTAAACTAAGTTTCCTTGTGTTGCGGTGCAAAAGCATCCGAGTTTCATATTTTATGTCATTTTTCATCATTTTTTACGCTGGAAAAGGTAGAAGAATTTTTTAAAAAAATTGTGAACCTAGAAAGATTTGTGTAAAAATCGCTCCTGAGTCCAAAAATAGGGGTTGCGCGCCGCGACACGTAGGAATCACGTTTCTTTAGAGAATCTAAAGAATCTGTTTCAGAAGAGGAGGATACGTACATCAGAACAGGCCTGGATCCTACGTGCACCAGAACCAGAACAACCAGAGAGGAAAGAAGCTGACTTTCACGGATTACATCAGCGAGGCTGTGGCTCGCGAGGGCCTCAAGAAGGGCGAGTTCATACAGGTGGGTCTCTCTCTCTCTCTCTCTCTCTCTCTCTCTCTCTCTCTCTCTCTCTCTAACTCCCTCCATTTCCAGGGCTCCCTCCGCGTGAACCCCAGGAACTACGAAGAGTGCTACATAAACAACCCGGAAGGAGACGACAAGCTGGACATTTTGATCCTGGGAACGCGCGACAGGAACCGCGCCCTCAACGGCGATGTCGTCGTCGCCCGCTTCAAGGATAGGCAGTCCTGGGTGGTCAGTTTTTTTTTCTTTTTTGACTTTTATTTGCCGATTGCGTTTTTATTGTGTGCGTCGGGGCTACCCTTGCCGCGGCCGCCGATTTGTATATTTCTAGGTCCGTGAGGCCGTCTACAAGGCGTGGAAGGCTAGCAGTAGTCTGAAGGATAGTGAAAAGAAGGAGGAATCGGTTCGTTTTATTTTTATTTTATTTGAAAAGTTATTTTCAGACCGCCGCTGCGGTTGTGGATGAGCCGGATCTGCTCGAGGTAAGTTCCTCTGGATTCTGTAGATTTAACTTTAAATCTTTCAGAAAATGCTCGATTCGATGAGCGTGTCCTCGGAGCCGGTGAGGAAACCGGTGGAGAAGCAGCCTCAGAGGCAGCAGAATGGGAAGAAGACGACGCTGTTTCTGCAGGACGTGGAGGACCCCGAAGTGCCGGACTTGTGCCTTCAGCAAACCGCCGAGGTTTGTAGTTTTTGCGGGAAGAAATGACTTGATTTCTCGAATAGGAGCTTTTGGGTTTCTGTTTTCTTGAGACATTTGCTAACCTCAGGCGGCTACAGGAGAGCGGCCGATTGCACTCCTTAATTATTATTATAATTCAATTAAATTGATACTAAATCACCGATTTCCCTCATTTCAGGTGGTGTTCATTCTGGAGCAGAAGCACAACCGCGCGGCCACCGGCCAGCTGAAGCCGATGACCGACGGAAACCGCAACTTTGCCCTCTTCTCCCCGTCGGACTCCCGCATCCCTCGCATGAAGATTCCGGCCAGCGAATGCCCGGAGAACTTCTTCAACCGGCCGCAGGACTTTTCTAAATTCATCTTCCTCGCCAGAATGGTCGACTGGCCCGACGTCTTCGCCAATGGAAAGCTCGTGAAGGCCATCGGAATGGCCGGAGACGTGGAGGTACGTGTTTTGGGATTCACTAGAGCCCCTTTCTGTGGATTCTGGCGACCTCACTATCATGTCGCTTTTTGAGCATTATATTGGCCTTTGGTCGCTTTATGTTTTTTCTGGCAACCTCAGACCGCGTTCTGCTTTTTCTGGCAGCCTCAGGCCGCTTTCGGCTTTTTTCTGGCAGCCTCAGGCCGCTTTCGGCTTTTTCTGGCAACCTCAGGCCGCTTTCTCCCACCTATAGATCCTAGATAGAAGTAGATAACTTTTCTTCTACTTCTTTTTGTTACTTTTGATTTTCCAGGCTGAAACTGAAGCCCTTCTGTGCCAGAACGACATCGACACGAGGGACTACCCCGAGAGTGTACTGTCCGCCCTGCCCGCCAGAGACGGCCAATGGAAAATCCCCCCGGTTTGTTTTTTCTTTCACTTTTCTTCGAAATCTAACCGGAAGCCCTTTTTCCGACTTTTGAAAGGAAGCATCACCATTTAGGCGGAGTTCACGAAGCGCGTGGATCTACGCGACGAGATCATCTTCACGATCGACCCGAAGACGGCCAGGGACCTGGACGACGCCCTGCACATCAAATTCAAGGAGAACAAGGACGGGAAGCTCGTCTGGGAGGTGGGCTCGTTTGAATACAGCATCCATCTTAATCATGGGGTTCAGGTTGGAGTCCACATCGCCGACGTGAGCTTCTTCGTGACGGAGGACACGGAACTGGACGAATGGGCGGCACACAGGGCCACCAGCACCTACCTCGTCCACAAGGTTCGTTGTGTATTCAAATTAGTCTTCATTTGGGTATTCTAGGTAATTCCCATGCTGCCGCGCGTCCTCTGCGAGGAATTGTGCTCCCTCAACGCCGGCGTCGACCGCCTCACATTCTCCGTCATCTGGGAGATTGGAGACGACGGAATCATCATAGGAGAACCCACTTTCAGTTAGTTTATGCTGATTTCTGATTGGAATTTGCGAAAGAGAAGAGAATTTGAAGATGGATCCTGAAGAATAAAAACTGTTTTATTAACTAAAAATCCCATTTTCAGCCCGGTCGATTATCCGCTCGAAGGTGAAGTTGGCCTACGAACACGCGCAGGATTTCATCGAGAACCCGGACAAGGAATTCGCCACGAATGAGATCCCCGAAGTCTGCGATGGCGTCCACGTCAGCACCATCAAGGAAAAGGCGAGTGGGACACCTTAGAAAGCGGCCTGAGGTTGCCAGAAAACCCCTAAGGCCGCCTGAGGTCGCTCGGACCGCTTTTTGGTAGTCAAAGGCCGCTTGAACCGGAAGAGGCGCTGGAAGGGCCTAGAGACGCAGAGATTGATGGGTCATGCATATACATGGAAAGTGAGAGACGCAGAGATTGGATCTTGTTGAGAATTTAGCATTTAATGATGTTAATGATACCATATTCCAGGTCCTGCAGCTCAACGCCATCGCCATGAAACTGAAGGGCCACCGAGTGACGGCCGGCTCCCTCCGCCTGGACCAGCCGAAGCTCAAATTCGCCCTGGACGAGGAGACCAAGATGCCCAACGGAGTCACCATCTATGAGGTCCGTCTCTCTCTCTTCCTCTCTCTCTCTCTCTCTCTCTCTCTCTTTCTCTCTCTTTTTCTAAATCCCTGTTTCCAGAGAAAAGACGCAAACAGCCTGGTGGAGGAGTTCATGCTGCTGGCCAACATGGCCGTGGCGAAGAAGATCGAGAACGCCTTCCCGGAGAAGGCGATTCTGCGCCGTC
>JAJQXH010000038.1:790000-895000 GCA_022343465.1 Oscheius sp. G VE-2021 | reverse complement strand
TTTCATGTAAAAATGTGGCCTTTAAAGGGGAAGGACATCGGAAAAATGATTATTCAAAGTCTCTTATTTCATTGAATAGATGTCGTTCCAACGATTCTGAAACATACTCCTTTTATATGATTTGGACTGCAAAAGGGGCGCGTTTACACGGCCGTTTTACGCCTTTGCCGCACGTAAACACGGCTAGAGTGGGCGAGAGAGTGTGGGAAATCGGGAGACGCAGAGTTGGTGGCAATTCAAATGGGAATTTCCCCAAATTTCAAGCGCTTCCAAATCTATTCATTTTGATCCAAAATGGGCAAAAGAGGTTTTTTTTTGGAATACTGGGATTGAGATCTAAGCCTTGATCTCAAAATCAGAAAAATAATTTTTACGCGGTTCTTCCCCTTTAAGCGGCCTGAGGTTGGCAGGAGTGGTTCAAAAGCGGCCTGAGGCTGGCAAGAGTGGCTCAAAATCATGCCAGGACACCAGGTGCTTGCGCCCTTTTTTTCTTTCCCTCTCCCCCCCCTCTCTCTCTCTCTCTCTCTCTCTCTCTCTCTCTCTATTTCTCTCTCTCGTCTTCTCTGACGCAAATCGTAAAGCCGACAACCCTGGCCTTTTATGGTTTGGTTTCTACGTGCAGTAGTAAGATTTTATGTCTTTCCCTCTGCAAGTGCAGAAAGTCGCCGAGGGGCAGGTAATTTAGCCAGTCTCTCCAATGCGTCCCCTTCCTCTCCCTTGGCTCTGCCTTCTTCCTCTCTGCGGTTAGTCACCCACTATTCTAATTCTCATGAATCCTTCAACTTCTGTCATCGAACGTGATTTGAGGCCGTTGAAGAATGGAGATTGTCTGGCTATCAGATTAAACAGCACTGAATTCGGGTGAAAAAGAAAAGAAAAGGACAAACAAGTTTCTGATTCCAGGGTGTTTGTTGACTTTGGTCCTAGCATAGACACTAAATTGAACTTTTATTGGTACCAGGGCAAAAGTTTCATCATGTTCCAACAATCTATGAGTGGAGATTGCGGGGATCTCACATTCGACAACAACCATACAGTCGTCTATATAAAACACAATGCAGCTGTTGGAGGATGGACGGTGAGAGAGAGAGAGAGAAATAGAGAGAGAGAGAGAGAGAGAGAGAGAGAGAGAGAGAGAGAGCGAGAGAGAGAGAGAGAGAATCTCGTTTTTTCAGTTGAACAACGAAAAGAGTTGGAAATGTCCTGCAGACGGATCCACATTCGGACAGGAGGTCAAGCCTTCTGCTGGATTCAAACTGATGGTTGCCGATGGAAAGGAAGATGCCGTCACTCAGTCATTTGGACATGCAAATGTCCAAATGATTGCCTATTGCAACAAAGAAGAATCTTAGATGGTGGCCGGTTGAATGCTTTTGTCATCAACATTCATGCTTGTGTAATAAACTGCTTGAGGAAGAATTTTTAAGTTGATTGTTCTAAGAAGAGAGAGATTAAATTTAAAGAATTCTCCCTATTCGCTCCCCTAGTAATGCGATTAATATATTACCGTAAAACTTGTTCTGCGTTCAGGCGAAAATAATACGTAGTTGCGTATTCTCTTTTCATGCACACATCTCATGGCCAAGTTACTGTTCTTCCCATTCAATTTTCTTCTTTTGATTTGTTTTCGACTGTTTTAAACTTTTTAGTTTTCTTTATTTGTTTTATTTATTTTTTAAAATTATGATAATGGAACTTTAAACGTGTCCTTCATGTTTGGGTAAAAACCAAACCGCCTAAGCGAGTCAAACTAGTTGAGGAGAATAGACGGTCTCGTTTGCAATCAAATTTAAGATTTTAAATGATTGGACAGTGAAATAAACGTGTTTTTAAAGCGTTTACAGAATAAAAATTGTAAAATTAGAGAAGCGGATATTTTTCAGTGAAATCTGAGATTTTTGGGCGTCATGGCCTATTTTTTTGTATTTTTGATGTGTCTCTTAAGTTTTTCACGTTATCTGTATCAGAAAATTGTTCTTTTTGTATTATACATATCTGAAAATCGCTTTTCTTTATGTTTTGGCAAACGTTCTCAAAAATAATTTCCAGGCCATGTCAGCAGATCCAAAGCCGAAACCAAAGGAGGATCGCAGTGCATACGAGCCCCAATGGGCTGACGACAAGGGCGAGGAGAAGAAGGACCGAAAATCGACGGCCAAGTCGTTCGGAGAGTGCAAGGACCCCCAGTGGTGGGACATTTCCACCTTCTCCAAGGTTTGCTTTCCTTTTCGATTTTTGAAGCCCACCTTTTCGTTTTTTTATAATGTCTTTATTTCCAGGAGGACAACCAGCACGGCCTCGTTCAGGAATCCTCCTTCTCCTGTCTTTTCCCGAAATACCGTGAAAAGTACATCAGGGAGGCGTGGCCCCTCGTGGAGAAGGCCATGGGAGACCAATTCCTCACCGCCGATCTCGACGTTCTCGAAGGTTAGCTTTTGATTCCCACAAAAACTTTAAATCTTGAGCACAGAGCCAAAAATTCGATTTCAGGAACGATGACGGTGCGAACTACCCGCAAAACCTGGGACCCCTACATAATCATCAAGGCGCGCGACGTGCTCCGTCTTCTGGCCAGAAGTGTGCCCTACGAACAGGCCATCCGCGTCCTCGACGACGAAATCTTCTGCGAAATCATCAAAATCTCATCTATGGTTCGATTTTTGTCTTTTCTTTTTTTATATTTTTATTGTTTCGTTTATTCATTCCTTTTTCTCAATTCGTCGTTTCAGTGTCACAACAAGGAGCGTTTCGTGAAGAGGAGGAACCGCCTCGTCGGAAACAACGGGGCCACGCTGAAGGCCATCGAACTGCTCACCCAGTGCTACGTCTGCATTCAAGGAGGAACCGTGTGCTGCGTTGGGCCGCTTTCCGGCCTCAAACAGGCCAGGTTGGATTATTTAGAATATTCTATTTTATTTATAGTTTATGCCAAAATCCCACTAATTTTCGTCTTTTCAGCCAGATCGTCCACGAATGCATGAAGAACGTGCACCCGATCTACAACATCAAGACGCTGATGATCAAGCGCGAGTTGATGAAGAACGAGAAGCTGCGCAACGAGAGCTGGGACCGCTTCCTCCCCAAATTCACCAAGAAGGTTGGACTTTAACCGCTTTAAGCTATTTTCTTTTAAAAACTTTATTTTTGACTTTAAAATGCATTCATCATCAAAACCCTGGCTTCAGGTGCAATCGTCGGCCACTGCAAACGAGGCCAAGAAGAAGAAGAAGGCCCAGTGGAAGAAGAAGGGCGAGTACACGCCGTTCCCGCCGGCTCCGGTGATGAGCAAGATCGACAAACAGCTGGAGAGCGGAGAGTACTTCATGAACGAGAGGGAGAAGGCCATCACGAAGAAGAGGGAGAAGCTGGAGGCGGCGGCCGTGAAGAGCGAGGAGAGGAAACAGGAGAAGCTCAAGAAGTTCCAGGCCCCCGAGGAGAAGGTAAGACGGACAGAGGATTCTGGTGACTAAAGAAACCATTTCAGCCCCGCGAGAAGAAGACGAAGAAGCGAGTGGCCGAGGGCGTGGATCTGGAGAAGCTGAAGAGCAAGGTGAAGAAGATCAAGAAGACGAAATGAGCATTCCCCTGGTTCCCTTTCAAATGTTGTTGCGGCTGTTGTCTGTTGTTGCCACTTTGTATCACATGAAGTACACCGAGGTTCAGTCTGTTTTATCACTTCTTGGAGATGTGTCCTCCGACAGTTTCAGCGACAATATCCCGATTGCAAACGTTCACCCCCCGATTTGGCTGCACCGGTGAGCTCTTACATCGTTCTGAAGCTCACGAATTTGAAAGACATAGTCAGAGCGTTAAATCATTTATGCTTTTCACCAACACAAGATTCAATGTATTCATTGATGACGATCCATGTCAACAGGAGGCCAGACATGCATATTAATTTTCAGCACTTCCTTCTTCTTCGTTCCAGCTGAATCTGCTTTGTTGGAACCAACAATGTTCTTTTCACTTCCTGAAACAAACTACTATTAGCTAAACTCGAGTGTTACCTTTCTGGATTTCGACAGAGCGAGGTTCGGCTGTGTGGGCGTCGGTAGTGACTAAAAGAACGATTTTCATTTATTTTGAGATGGATTTACCTGCGAATATTACGAAAGCCACGAGGAAGAGGGCAAGGAACTTCATCTTTCACTGAAAGTTTTGTTAGAGAGAGAGAGAGAGAGAGAGAGAGAGAGAGAGAGAGAGAGAGAAAATTGAAGGAAGTAAGGAAAAGAGAAAGGTGCTGGGATGAAGGAAATTAAGGTCTTTTTATGCATTTTTATGTGATGTCTAGACAAAACGTTTGCGCTATACAATGAATATTCATTGAAGGTCATGGAATGAATTGTGATTAAGATTAAAGTCGCATAGACTGAGACAGTGAGCGAATGAGTGAGTGAGTGTGTTTGTCTGTGTCTAAAGTTTTCTAGCAAACTCGATGAAGAGGCAAAACTTTCTAGCAATTTCTTTCAAAAATAAAAGAATTGGTTACAAATTTATTGATGGAATACAAAATTTGCAACACAAAGGTGGAATGTTTCTTCAGAAGATCGAAGTAGCTTATTCCTCGTCCGATTCGTAATCTTCATCAGACATATCCTCGTCGGGGCAGAACATTTCTCGAATCTCCTGAGGAGTTTTTCCCTGTGTTATGAGAACCTCTTTCTGTTTGAAGATGTCGACGAGACCCTGGATCTCCAGGAAATCAGCGGCCTGGAATGAGAAAAGTCAGATTTCAAAATGTGGGGTTTGTTTTGGGATGATGAAAATATGTTTTATTGACCTACCACGCGAAGCGCCTTGAGGAAATAGTTATCCACCTCCATTAACTCGATGTCAGTCCGAGTGAGCTCAACCTGGTGGCCCTCTTTCAGCTTGTCCGCTTCTCTACGATGAGCCCTGCACCAATCCACAATCTGAAAAGGAAAATTAAATTTTATGATCATGTCTCATTATGAGATACTGTAGCGCAGACACTAATGTTTTGAAAATTACGTGCGATATACAAATCGATTGCAAATCGTATTTTAAGCAATTTTATCTATACAAACTTGACAATATCAAATTGAAATTTTTATATTTGAAAGAAGTTTTCAAGAAAAAAATAGTATTCCGTTTGAAAATTAAATTATAAATTTTTTCTCTCGCTCTCTCTCTCTCTCTCGCCTACTCATGTATTCCCTTATTCGCTTTTTCTATTTTATTTTTGTGTATTTTATTTCTTTTTCCATTTTCTTTTTTTTCTGTATATTTCTATTTTTATTTCTCTCTCTAACAAAAAATCTTTATCAAAAATCTACAGTACCCCATTCGGCGCACCTCTGCGCGCCAAACTATGAAAAATCGATCAAAACTTAAAAGTATATTTGAGCCAATAGACACGGTCTAATTGGTTCAAAATTCAATCCTTCAAAGTTTACAAACATGGTTTATATTTTACCTTATGCATGGAGATGGAGCCAATAGGGAGAGAAACTTCATTGTCGCAGTTCTGAAAACACATTTATCAAATTATATAATCTTTAAATTCTACTTTTCTAAAGATTGAATTACAGAAAAAGGGAATTCAATTCATTTTTTCTCACCTCAATCTTTTTGCTGATGACATTGCTCATCATGGCCACGTCCTGTCCAACAGTTATCACATCCCCATCGGTTGTCAACACCTTCAGGAACTTCTTCTCCTCCTCGGGAAAGTAGATCGATATAATTTCTTCAGAAGTCATTCCCTTCGTCAAGAGATCACTCTTCTGGTTGATGATGTTGATAAGACCAGGAATCTCCAGGAAATCAGCTGCCTGGGATAAAAAAGTTACAGATCGATTGAAAAGATGAGATTTATAACTTCCATGCTTTGCTCTACAAAGGAAAAAAAGAAAAGCAGCGGCGGGAGTCGAACCAACAACCCTTGGCGCGGCAAACCGGTGCGCTAACCACAGAGCCATAAAGACCTTGTTGTTTAAAACGCTTTTTGTAAACTAACCGCTTGCATATTCATTAGGAAATCGTCATCAACATCCAAGTAATCGATGTCTTCCTTAGTCAGATCGACCCTCTGATCTTCGTGGACCTCTCCCTTATGGGCCTTGCACCAGTCAAAAACCTGAAAATGAAAATTATATTTCTTCTCTCGAGAATTGGAGTCTTCTCTCGAGAATTGGAGTCTCTTACAGTATCTCTCTATCTCTATCTCTCTCTTATCTCGTATTTTCCTTATCTTTCTCTCTCTCTCTCTCTCTCTCTCTCTCTCTCTCTAGCTTTCAATCTGCTATTCATATGTATTCAACATTAGAGTCTTCTGCTTATACTTTCAGATCAGCTTTTT
This sequence comes from Oscheius sp. G VE-2021, assembly GCA_022343465.1. Lineage (NCBI taxonomy): Eukaryota > Metazoa > Nematoda > Chromadorea > Rhabditida > Rhabditidae > Oscheius > Oscheius sp. G VE-2021. The sequence continues at coordinate 888,678 of JAJQXH010000038.1, read as the reverse complement.
TGCGGGGGGAAACCGCGGTCAGCCTATCTCTCCCCATATATGTATTTCCTTTATTAAAGTAATTAAACTTAATTAAACTTTATTTTTATTGCACAAACTTTTAATTTTGTAAATTTAATCATTTAGAAAGTCACAATGCTCGAGTCCCAGTTTGTGAAGATTTCCTGTGGGGACCAAATGATTACGGTGGAGAAGGACGTGGCTTTAATGATCAGATACGTCAGGGACATGTTTGAGGTAAGTGAAAATTAATGTAAAATACTTTTTGTTGTAAAATCAGCTTCTAAATTCATTTTTTAAAATTTCTCAACAAAATATTTCCAGGATATCGACTTTTCTGGAGACGTAATCGTCCCTATCGGAGAGATTTCCCCAGCTATCCTGAATAAGGTAACTTTTAAAGTTTTTAAAACGTAATTAATTTTAAAAGAAGTTTTAAAAACTAAATTTAAATTTTAGGTTCTGGATTGGTGTAAGGCGCACAAGCGAGATGTGCCGATGACAAGGGAAGAATACATGAAAGTCCCTCTAACCAAGGATGAATTCGACTTATTGGAAGGGGACCTCCCTTTCCTTTATTATGTGTTTAGGGTCAGTTAATCAAACGTTATTAAAAAGCCTCTTGGCTAGTTTACCACTGGCTCAGTGGTTAGCGCGCCAGTTTGCCGCGCCAAAGATTGTTGGTTCGACCCCCGCCGGAGCGATTCTGATTTTTCTTGTTTCAGGCCGCTATGTACCTTGGAATCGAGGGTCTTATAAACACCATGGACAAAATGTTTTACCTGGTGATGGGCAAAACGACTCCTCAAGAAGTTAGATGGATCTACTATCCTGAGGAAAAGAAGAACTTTCTGAAGCTCAAGACATCCGACTACTTTGAGATTATTGTTGAGAAGGAAGTGGCTTTCATGAGCAAATACATCAAGAGCGCAATTGAGGTAAGTAAACGTTAAACATAATTACATTTTAATATTTTTTTAAAATTTTAAAATTTTTAATAAAAAATTTGATTACTTTTTTCAGAGCTGCGACGATTCGGATATAGTAACAATCCATCTGAAAAGTATTGACTCCACCACCCTGAATAAGGTAACTTTTAAACATTAACTTGTAAACTTTATTCATTTTGAAATCCCCAATTTTAATTTAATTTAAATTTTCAGATTCTGGAATGGTGCAAGGACCACAAGGGTGAGGTTCACGAGCCGAAAGAGGACTACGTAGACATCGAATGGACATTTGAGGACAGAAGGTACCTGGTTGTGGATGCCACTTTCTTGATGAAGATGCTCAAGGTTAGTTGACTTAAGTGTTCTAAACAGCTTTGCCGCATTGTACCAATAGCTCAGTGATTAGGGCGACCGTCTGTCGCGCGGGGGTTGATGGTTCGACTCACGCCGGCTGAGTCTTTGATTATATGGTCGAATGACTCAGAGTTTCAAATTTTAAGTCATGTTGTTATTTTTCTAATTCCAGGCCGCTTATTTCCTGGAGATCCACGGGATTGTCAACATTATCACCCAGAAGATTGAAGATAAGCTGCGGAATAAGTGACAATAAAAATGATTGTAATTCTGAAGACTTGTCTATGTATCAATAAAATTGTTACATCTAATTGTTCTTTTATTCCATTCAAAGAAAATTTACGTTTTTTGTAGTTTGTAAACTTGGTAAGTTTATTAACAATTCTTTTCGATGACTATTATTGCAACAATCATTGTCTAGCGCGAATGTTGTGTCTAGAAACCCCTACATAAGGTCTCCGCTTAATTTCCTGTATGCCTGACCCCTCTCTTTTCCTTCCCTTAAATCTCTAATTCTCTCTTTGTTCTATCATCTCTCTTTCCCTCCTTTAACTCAGAGTGCACTTCTGACTCAAAGTTATCCCTTGATTGAGTTGGCTGGAAAACTTCCAAGTGTTTCAAAAAAATCAAGTTCGAACATTTGCGTCATTTTGATGTTCCTGTAAAACCCGACCAAACGTGCAAACCCTAAGGCCAGGAATGGTTGTTCATATGTTTCACCTTCTCTCCGAAAAGTGGCATCACAGGGAAATTGGTTTAAATAGTTGAAGTTTGGTACGAACAACATCAGCAGTTTATCTTACTTTTTTTCTCTATCTCTTTCTCTCTCTCTAACAAAACTTTCAGTGAAAGATGAAATTCCTCGCCCTCTTCCTCGTGGCTTGCGTGATCTTCGCAGGTAATTCTATCTCAAAACAAATTCAATCTATCTTTCAGTAACCGCCGACGCCCACACAGTTGAACCTCGCTCTGCCGGAATCCAGACTGGTACTCCCGGTTTTAGCTAATAGTGGTTATTTTCAGAAGTTGGAAAGAAGCTTGTTGGTGCCAAGAAATCAGGTGCAACTGGGACGAACAAGAAGGAAATGGCCAAAAGAGTTATGATCGAATGGCCTGCTAAGAACAGAAAGCGTCAGCATTACATCCATCAATAAATTTGTAGCATGCGTGAATTTTATTTCGTATCCACATATACACATTTCTTCTTTTGAGTGGAATATAAAAATGTCGGTCTCCTCTGCCTCTAACCTTTGGCCAAGATTTCAAGGGGTTTTCTCGAAAATGTTCAACCTATTAGCCTACTGTAAGAGAGAGAGAGAGAGAGAGAGAGAGAGAGAGAGAGAGAGAGAGAGAGAGAGAGAGAGAGAGAGGGAGAAAGAGAGAGAGAGAGGGAGGCTGAGCTGACTTTCATATGTCTCAAATCCCAAATCTCTCCCCTCAATCCCCTTCAATCGACTGGAAATTTCATCGCTTTTAGAAATAAAAGCCATTTCTAATTAAGTAAAGGTCTGACCTACAGTAAGCCATAATTCAAATTAAACGCCGATTTAGGACAATAGGGCATTGCTTTTTGAGGAGCTTTCTGTTGATAATAGGAATAGCCTCCATCACTCCTCATTCCATCATTTGCCCTTTCTACCGAGCTCCCCTTCCTCCTTTAACTACTATATGTATTTTATTTTATTTTTGTAATTATTTAACTACCTTGTTTTTATTGTCTGAATACAATAATTTTGGAAACTTATCTATTTAGAAACTGAAAATGGCCGAGATTCAGTACGTGAAGCTGCAGTCTTGTGACGAACAGATCATTACTGTAGAGAAGGAAGTGGCTCTTATGAGCAAGTGCATCGAGAACGCCATGGGGGTAAGTAATATTAGTTTAAAATTAGTTTTTTAAAAGTATTTTATTTGATTTAAATAAGTTAAATTAATAAATAAAAATTAAGCAACTGTTTTCAGACCTGCGACGTCGATGAGAACACGGTTGTCCCTGTTGGAGAGAAGATTGATGCTGTCACCCTGGCCAAGGTAACTTTTAAACTTTTTAAAAACTTTATTTTTTAAAATTGTGATTTAATGTAATGTTCATTTTCAGATCATGGATTGGTGCAATGCCCACAAGGGAGAGGTCCACAAGCCGAAGGAGGACCACGAGGACCAGAGGATCGATCTGACTCCCGAAGACATCGAGTACATGGCTGTCGATGACGATTTCCTCGTTAAAATAATTGAGGTTCGTTCAAAAAGCTTTTTAAACAACCTTTGCTTTTCGTTTACCAATGGCTCAGTGGTTAGGGCGTCTATTTGCCGCGCTAAGGGTTGTTGGTTCGACTCCCGCCTGCTAAAATTCTTTTTGCCTATTATCCTCAATTGACTGATGACTTTTCTTGTTTCAGGGTGCTGATTTCCTGGAGATCCAGGGTATCATCGACATCATCACTCAGAAGATCGCTCTGATGATCAAGGGAAAGTCTCCCGAGGAGATTCGAGTGGTCTACAATTTGCCCGACGATCTGACCGATGCGGAGAAGGAGGAAATCAGGAAGAAGTACGAATGGGTCGAGGCCTAAGCTCCTTTTTTTGAAGAGATATTCCATCTGTCTCTGTTGCAAATTTTCTATTCCATCAATAAATTTGTAACAAAAATTCATTTGTACCTACATTTTGAAACTATTCAAAGAGATCTATTCTGTGGCAAATTTCTGACTCTTGAAACTTGTCGAAGCGTCCGGGTGAAAGCTTCTTTGGGGATTCTCTCGTTTTCCGGAAGTTCCAAAGAATCCCCATTTCTTCTTGAAAAAGTCACTGAATTCACTGTGACTGTGCTGTTTTCTTGTGGTTCTTCAGCCGGAGTGGGAGGGATGCTTCGATTTCTCCAGAAGCGGCCTCCAACCAATTTGAGGCGGTTCAACATGGAGGTCAAAACGTAGACGACGGAGATGATTGAGGTGCCCAGGAAGAGGACGATTTGGCCTCCGACCTAAGAGGGACTTAGAGAGAGAGAGAGAGAGAGAGAGAGAGAGAGAGAGAGGGAGAGAGAGAGAGAGAGAGAGAGTCTACCTGTGACACGAATCCAGGCAATGACGTCATTTGAATTTCGCTGTAGATTTCAAACTAAAAAAGAAACATTTTAAAATAAACTCTATAATCTAACCATCAAATCTGGATAGTAGATTTCAATGCTAAATGGGTCTTCCATTACTGAATTTTGGACTGTCCTATACTTGAAGTAATGGTCCAATCGGTAACAGTTAAGGATACACTAAAATAGGGTAAGGTACCTTAATTTGGATAACAACTTAAGGAAGGTTAAGTTAAGGTAAGATCTTACCTTATACTTAGTTAATGTAGCATTAAGCAAGAAGTCATAGTGTTGAACAATGATTTCCGGCTCGCATGGTTCATAACCATAGGAAGCACGGGCTGTCATAAGGTAGGGGAGGGTGCAGTTAAAGCGTTCGATCACATTTTCCATCAGCCAACTGTTTACAAAACAGGAATATCTTCCTAAAACATTAAAAAAAGTGAAAAAAGCTGTAAATTTCATTTTACCTGGGAAATTCGGATTATAATTGCAGATCGATGGTCTATGGAGCATTTCAATTCGGCGGGCTTTGAGTTGTAAGCGACCCAGATAGTCATAAGTTAGGTAGACTCTGGGATACATGGCGATTTCAGGATGTTCATCTCCCAGGTAGAACACGAACTGTTTCTGAAAGTGACATTTTGTCTCATTTGATAACTAATTAACTAGATAACTTGCTCACTCATTTACTCACTCACTCACTCATTAATTGTCGCTGTCGACGTAACAATGTTTAATGACAATTCTTTTCGATGACTATTATTGCAACAATCACTGTCTAGCGCGAATGTTGTGTCTAGAAACCCCTACATAAGGTCTCCGCTCAATTTCCGGTATATCTGACCTCTCTTCGGTTCCTTTTTTGAACTCTTTCTCTCTTTATCATGCACACACACGCTCTCTAACTATCACCTTCCTCCCTCTCCGTTTACTCAGAATGCACTTCTCCCCTCACACGTCCCTAGGTTATCCCTTGATTGAGTTTGCTGGAAAAATTCCAAGTGTTTCAAAAAATCAAGTTCGAACATTTGTGTAATTGTGATGTTCATGTAAAACACGGCCAAACGTGCAAACCTTAAGGCCAGGAATGGTTGTTCATATGTTTTACCTTCCCTCCGAAAAGTGGCATCACAGGGAAATTGGTTTAAATAGATGGAGTTTGTAAGAACGACATCAGCAACCACTAGTTTATCGTACTTCTCTCTCGTCTCTCTCTCCCTCTCTCTCTCTAAGAAAACTTCCAGTGAAAGATGAAATTCCTCGCCCTCTTCCTCGTGGCCTGCGTAATCTTCGCAGGTAAATCGATCCCAAAACAAATTAAAATCTTTCTTTTAGTTGCCACCAACGCCCATATTCTTGGACCTCACCATGCTGGAATCCAGAAAGGTAAGCCTCAATTTTAGCTAACAGTAGACAGTTTCAGGAGGTAGAAAGAACATTGTTGGTGCGAATAAATCAGGTGCAACTGGGACAAACAAGAAGGAAATGGCCAAAAGGATCATACTTCAATGGCCTACTAAGGAGATGCTGCGTAAGCATCACATCTACCAACAAAAATATGCCAATGTATGACTTTTGTTTCTAATCCAAATACAAATACATTTCTTTAAATAATTGAGTTTTGTTATACGAACTTGAGCAGACACTAGTTCATCTTACTCCTCTCTCTCTCTCTCTCTCTCTCTCTCTCTCTCTCTCTTTCTTTATCTCTCTCTCTCTCTCTCTCTCTCTCTCTCCCCCTCTCTCTCTTTCTCTCTTTCTCTCTCTCTCCCCTCTCTCTCTCTCTCTCTCTCTCTCTCTTTCTCTCTCTCTCTCTCTCTCTCTCTCTCTCTCCATCTCTCTCTCTCTCTCTCTCTCTCTCTCTCTCTCTCTCTCCCTCTCTCTCTATTTCTCTCTTTCTCTCTCCCCCCCCTCTCTCTCTCTCTCTCTCTCTCTCTCTCTTTCTCTCTCTCTCTCTCTCTCTCCCTCTCTCTCTATTTCTCTCTTTCTCTCTCCTCTCTCTCTCTCTCTCTCTCTCTCTCTCTCTCTCTTTCTCTCTTTCTCTCTTTCTCTCTTGCTCTCTCTCTCTCTCTCCCTTCCCACCTGCAATTTCCCATCGATCAATCTACTTTCCGGAGTAGCCAAGGACAACACCAATTTGTCTCCCTCAAACGACCCATGCTGCTTGAGTGGCTTCAATCTCATGCACCTAAAATTTCAATCAACTTTTAAAGTTTTCATCAGAAACTCACTTTCCCCTCAACATCACATAACTTGTTGTGAATGATTCACAACAATCGATATCCCTCCCAGACAACGTGCATCTTCTAAAAACCTGAAAGTTGAATTTGAACTTGAAATTTCAAAATCTCCACTTACATCCCTACAAGTGACCCCATTGTCTTCAAAAACGAATTTAAAAAGATCGGACATTGATCTTTTCCCTCTCCAAGTGGCAAACAGCTCCTGGGCCTTCCATAATCTGGCAGGTTGCCAATCACTGACATCTGTGTTTTGGAAGCCACAGCCGGCTATGAAGTAAATTAGCATATCTCTGGTTTCATTGAAATTGAAGTGGCCAAGACGAAGTTCAACATCTGAAGTTGTGAATTTAAAGTTTGAAAGTGAAAAAGAAGTTGCCTTTGAAAATGACGTCATAGTCGAAAACGTCGGGGTTTCGGGGACAGGCGTAGACTGTGGGGAGAAGCATAGAATCGTTCTAAAGGATGACTGGTTTTGGGGAAATATAGAAACACACATAGACACAGACACACATTCACACGTACGCGCGCACACGGTCACTCACTAACTCAACCACACGCTTTTTGTTCCTCACTAATTCACACACATTCACACATACACGCGCACATAAATACACACGCATACACATACACACATATAAAAGGGATTAAAATATGGATTATCACCTGTTTCACAATAATATGTGTCGCTGTATTGCTCCTCACATACTCCATCATCATAGCCCAGGTAAAGTAGATGGCTCCAAAAAGGGCGGCTGTCATATGAAGGCCCCACAGGTAGCGTTTCGTAGCGTTGAGCTGGAACTTTAAAAGAAGATAAGTGTTCTACGAGACCTTTAAAGGGGAAGGACCTCGTAAAATTGATTTTTCAAAGTATCTTTATTATAGTTTCATTGAGTAGACATCGTTTCCACGATTCCGAAACATACCCCTTTTATATGATCTGGACTGCAAAAGGGGCGCATTTACACGGCCTCTTTACGCGTTTGCCGCACGTAAACACGGCCAGAGTGGGCGAGAGAGTGTGGGAAATGGGGAGACGCAGAGTTGGCGGCAATTCAAATGACAATTTCCCGAAAACTCAAGTGCTCCTAAATCGGTTCATTTTGATCCAAAATGGGTAAAAGAGGTATTTTTCGGAATCCTGGTAATGAGATCTAGGCTTTTATCACAAAAGCAGAAAATTATTTTTGCGCGGTCCTTACCCTTTAACATAGACATTCTGAAAATTTTAGGTCAACTGAATTTTTGCAACGGGTTATCGCGTGAGCTCCGGAGTGCGCGGCGGTGGAGCACTACATTGAATTGGCTGTTGCTAGGCGACTTAGTAAGTTAAACTGCTAAAAATTTAAGTCTATTATCGAAACAGTGGAGTTATGGGCAAAAAACGCTAGCGCTACTACCGCTATTACCTTATAATACAAATCGGTTCCATGAATCGGCGTCTTCTTGTGAGATCTCGCCTGACAATGGAGACAAATCGAATTTTCCGATTTTCTCGTAGTAAAAACAGGTCTGCTGAATAAAAACGTAATTTTATATCCATTTTGTAAACAAACTCATTATCGGGACAGGTTTCGGCAACGGTGTACATGTGACCGGAATTCGGAAATGCGATAGCTTCCGGGGCCCTCGAGAGTCATTCACGGAGGTGGTGCTTATTGCGCAACGGAGATCAAACAATCAGAAGACGTAGGATTGTGGAGTGGGAATTGTGCCAGAATTAACCTGTTGTAATTGAAATTGATAATTAAGACCTCCCAGTCTTCGCGCCACCACCCGAGACCTCCCAGTCTCCTTGGACCACCCAGTAGAACCTGTACAGGCGAGCCTGGGTCGGTCTCGCTCCAATTAAAATTTATTTATGGTGCATAAATTGAAGTTTTATCCCGTACGAAGAAGAAATGGGTCAGAATTGCGAAGAATAATTACAGCAGAGTTTTTACGACCACTCCTTCGTCAACTGGATGAATGGAGCCACGTGCGCTATGTTGCCAACCAGCTGCGACTAATATCCACATCATTCAACGTCGAAGGGGAGGAAAAAGTGGGGATGTGGAAAAGTGGGCGAGAAAAAGGTCTATCTCTCTCTCTCTCTCTCTCTCTCTCTAGAGACTGAGATTGACAAAAAGGTATGGGGTCATTTATAGATGGAGGCTAAAAATGAAAGACCGCAAAGTATTTCATCAATTGGTTTACGATTAGTTCCGAAACATGACAGGAAAGAAAACGACTGCAGGGGCATGGTTGATAAAGCGGCGCTAACCGTCAACCAGCGTGGCCGCGTGGCGCAATGGATAACGCGTCTGCCTACGGAGCAGAAGATTGCAGGTTCGAATCCTGCCGTTGTCAAAATGTTTTTGCTCGCTGAGAAAAGTTCTTTTCTTAAATTTAATTGCTTTTTTTGTTAAAACTTTTTCACGTTTTCACTTTTTTATTTGATTTATGGGTTCCTACCGTTAATAAATCTTCAGAAATTCAAAGTTTCCATAAACTCTAAAAAAATAAAGCACAAACAAATTTTAAATAAAAATTTGCATAAGTTAGAACTTTAAATTTCAGAATACTAAAGTGCAATGCAAACAAAAAAGATTCGCAGTCAGCAGGATTCGAACCTACGCGGGCAGAGCCCATTTGATTTCGAGTCAAACTCCTTAACCACTCGGACATGACTGCACACATGCCCCCTTGACAGAAGGCGCTTATCATTCCGTCAGTCGCATGCATGCCAATTAAAAATTTATTCGATTTCAATGTTTATATTTACACATACACCTTTAAAATGTTATTATCATGGCGCGGGTTGTCGCCCCGGGGCGTTCCCGACAGCCGGCTGTCGGCTCTTCTCTCGCTACCGTAGACATCTGGTTCTGAGCAGCACATGTGGTGACTATAACAGAGTGATTCGCAATGGAATCGCCCACTTGTCGGAGCCACAATCGCCCGATCACCCGGCTACCGTAATCCCCTCCTTTAACTTCTGAAACTACAGTACCTTCAGATGCCAAAGGACTTTTCAATCGACTTTCTCCTGGCCAAGCCGGAATGTTCTACCGTAATCCCTGCCTTCTCTGCCCTACTGCCAGAGATTACTGTACCTGACAGTCCTTCAACCAGCGGAAAGGACAAAACGAGGATCAAATTGGAGGGCCAAGGCCTTTGGAGGAGATTTCACAATCTGGGAACTGAAATGATCGTGACCAAAAGTGGAAGGTCGGCTTTCTAGTTAGGACAGCGTAATTTTGGAACGTTACAGAAGGATGTTTCCAACTTTGGCAGTGTCAGTCCATGGCTTAGATCCCCATGGATCCTACTCTTTGATGGTGGATCTTCAGTGCATCGATAACAAGAGGTACCGCTACTCTTTTCATCAGAGCAAGTGGACTGCCACTGGACCAGGTGGGTAGAAATTAAATTCTCAAACTTTAAATCTAATAGTTTATACAAAACCATACTTGAAGAATTCCGTTTTCAAAAAGGTGTGAAAAAGGCTCTACATGAGGGGGTGCGACGCGGCTATGACGCGGTCGCGGGGCGATTTAGGGATTTGGATTGTTTAAATACGGAAACCATTTGAATTTAGCGTGAAATTGAAATTGGAAAACTTAAAAATCGATATGGATTCTTATTACCGCCGAGTTACGGTAACTGGTCATAGGAATACTGTAGCCTACATTAATCCGTGTTCATCAAATTTCGTAAACTTTCCAAATTGGCCTTTAAAAAATTCAAAAATAGGGAAACTTTTTTTTTTATGTATGTATTGTTATTGTTATATTTTGAATTATAATTTTAAGATATATATTTTTTAAAAAAGAATAAATTCCATGGAACTCCTTTTCTGATCTAGAAAAAAGAATAAAATGCAGTTCACAAAGTTCCTTTGAACTAGTTTTGCAATCGATTGATATACATATACGTATACTATGTTTAACAAATTTCAAACGGGCTACAGTACCCCAGATCGGCGCGCATGGCAGTGAGCCGCCAAAAAAATTTGCAGTAAAGTTTATAGAAATGTTTTTATGTGAGCTGCAGTAACCCAGTGCGCCGCCAAAAATCAATAACAATAAAAAAACCAATATATTTTTAAAGATAATAAAGTTATCTACATCATTTTAAAGTTTATTTAACCTTCTTTTGTTAATTGCCACTGAGTCGTAGATTTATATAGAGATGCCTATATTAAAATACCGTCAGCTGCTTAAAAAAGAGAATTTAACTTTTAAAGACAAAGCATGCGGTTTTAAGCATTAAAAATATTTTTTAAACTTTCATTGTAAAAATTCATTTCATATTTTTTAGGAGAAGCCGAACTCCCCTGCAGAAATTTCGTCCATCCAGACAGCCCAGCTCCAGGAGCCCATTGGATGAAGGGAATCGCCTCGTTCGACAAAATAAAGCTCACAAACAACCAAATGGACAAAAATGGCTATGTAAAATTTATTTCTACAATTTAAAAAAAATTAAAATTTAGATAATCGTCAATTCAATGCACCGTTACCTTCCAAGAATTCATCTGGTGAGGCATGATGAAGGAGAAAAGGAGACGAAGACATTCACCTTCGATGAGACTACTTTTATAGCTGTGACGGCTTATCAGAATCATAGAGTGAGTTAAAAAAAATTTCGCCAAGTTTTTTATTATAAATGGCGCAGTGGTTAGAGCGTCAGCCAGTAAACTAATGAACAGGGGTTCGATCCCTCCCGAAGCCATTTGCTTTTTCACCTTAAAAATTGATTAGACGTATGAAAAAGTTTTAAATTAAAGCTTAGCCTACCTTTTTGAAAATTTTCGTTGCACCCGAAGTGGCGCAGTGGTTAAGCGCTGACTCCCCCTCTAATGATCACGGGTTCGATCCCACCCGCCGTCATTTGCCTTTTTCGATTTTTAATTTTGTAAAACGAAATTTTAACGCTTTAAATAAAATTGTAAATATTCAAAATTACATTTTCAGATAACTTCCCTGAAGATCGAGTCCAATCCCTTCGCCAAGGGTTTCCGAGAATGTGAATTCGATGATCCAAGGTTCCTTCCACTACTTCTCCCACTCTATAATCTCACTTTCCCATTCAAGAAACCATAACTTTTCATTAAAAAAAAAAACGATTTTCAGCTCTTTTTTAATGTATTTGCTTTTAAATTTGTAAATATTTTACAATAGCAATACCCATTTTCACGTTCGACCCTCAGATTACTCAATGAAATTGTATTTTTACATAATCCTGTATTCTTTAAAATAAAACTAATTCATTAATTGAAACATTGGGATTTATTTTGAAGTTAGTTTTTTTTCGATAAGTGGAAGCCATACATCTCAAAATCCGGTGATCCAGGGTTATTGCGCGCGCGTCCGGGTTACTGTAACGAATTTCTAATCAAATGAAAAACCAGCTGAAAGATTCAAATTGTCAAAACATGAGCATTCGATCAAAGTTTGCGCTATGTCTGTTTTACCCAGTGTTTTATGACTCTCCGTTAATTTGCCTAAAAGTCTAGAGGATTTCTGTTTGAGAGGTCGATTGGCTTGAAATTAGCATAAACCATGAAAACGCACTAACGTCCCCATGGCGAATTCGTTAATAAATTTTGGTTAGATTTGTTAGTAAATTCAATAATTTTGTGCAACCGTTTGTGCAAACAATCGGCGGCCGGCGTTTTCGGGACTATTAAATTTATTGAAAATCTCAGACTTTTATGCCATAGCGGGGGGAAATGGCTTCCGTATAAAAGGAGCCAGACACGATAAAGCAACAGTTCGCCTTTCCGCGTGGCTTCTACCGTAATGCGGATTCTGCTTCTGGCCCTCCTCTGCCTCTACGTTGGAGTCACCCACGCCCACCGCCGGAAGCAGTCGAAGAGAAGATGTGACTGCGAGGCACTGAATGAGGTAGTTTTGTTTTAATATTTACTTTATTCAACTTTTCAGTTAATAGAAACCCTGAAGAGAAGACTTGAGAAATATGAAGGTCATGGGGGACACCATGGCCATGGCCATCACCATGACCATGGTCATGGGGGTCATGACCACAACCACAATCATGAGGTGGACCATCCCCATGAAGACCACGGAGTTATCACTTTCCCAGGGGTGAGTTTTAAAACACGTTCATGTGCATCATTCACTCACTCATTCACTCACTTACTCACTCACTCACTCACTCACACACTCACCCATTACACATTTTCAGGATTCTCTCGTCCAAGTTAAAGACGAGGTGTTTAGCGGTTGGAAGAACTGCAAATCACCAGTGAGTGGAATTTATCATAAAACATAGATCAGTTTCAGGCAAATGGTACGGAACTGACGTTTAATATAGGCACAACTTTTTCTGTTTCTGGAAGATCAACCAAGGATGATATGTTCCTCACGCTGACCTTACTTGGAAACGACGGCAATAGGTTTTATTTAGCTACATTTACGAACCTAACGTATACCAGGGTTTGTATTTTTTCGAACATTTTTTTAAAAACTTGATTCCAGAACAATGTAGCCGGAATGTATTCCGCAAATGCATGGCTACCATCTACATATTCAGAGAAGGAGCAGAAGAATTTCTCAATTGAAACAAGGAATTTTCTCTTGAAATCAAAATTGGAGAGACAACCTATGGCGTAGGCTTTGCGAATATGTTTATTTATATCCTTTGATTTAGATTTTTGTAAATGGCGTGCAAATGATGGATTACAAGCACCGTTCTGAATGTGAAAAACATCAAAAATTTCAAGATATGCTCTTATCGGGGAGGTAAACCTGGATTTATAAACATAAAACAAGTGACTCTTCGTCCTTGATCGTCTACGTTCTTCTTGTTTTTGGTTGAATAAAGATTTATGGTGTTGAAATTGGTTCTCGAATCATATCTGTCAGTTTACCTCTTTAGTGGGCAGCAAATTATTGGTATAATTGCTGGCTTCAACTGGGTTTGAGCAGCCCATGTCGGGTCTTCTCCCTCTCTCTCTCTCTCTCTCTCTCTCTCTCTCTCTCTCTCTCTTTCTCTCTCTCTCTCTCTTTTCCTCTCTGTCAACTTTTCCTTTCTTCGCAAGGTTGAAATCCAAACTTTCTGCGCCCTCTAACCTTTGGCCTCTCCGACCGATCGTGCGCATCGCAGCCGCAACGCTCGATTACGAATGCGCCCACGGCCGCTGCCCCGAGATTCAAACCGACCCCGCATTCAAATGCTCTCCCTTATTCTAATTTCGTCCGCACGCCTTATATTTTATAGATAAAAACTACTTTATAGATAACTTAATTCTGATTTTTACAATGGAACTGTAAAAGAAGTGGAACTTTGTGTCTTCTCTCCAGAAATCAAGATTTAAATTAGATTTTTAGTTTATAGTAATTTTAGATCCTCTGTAGATTTATAATTGTAGATTTAAATATTTAAAAATTCCCAAATACTCCTTTAATCAAAGGAATTTTTGATAACCCCGTGTTTGAATCACCTCTTTCTTTGTTCCCGCTAATATGCCTTTGGCGGCAAAACTAACTAATTTGAACGCGGGCTGGGCGCAACATCGCGAAAAATAATGGTTTTTACTAAAAATGTAATAAAAGAGAGAGAGAGTGAGAGATGAGGAGAGATAGAAAGAGTGAGATCTTTATCAAAGGCTGTCTCAATTTGAGAAAGGTGGTCCGTAAACACAGTGCAAGGAGTGCGTAAAAACAAAAATTACTTATATACGCGTTTAGGCAATTTTAAGGATGAAGGACGCCATGAATCGCTTTTGCAAGACTTCTGCGCTACCGCATTGTATTGATTGATTGGGTTATAAACCCACAGGATATGTACAAAGCCTATATTCGTAGCGTAAAAAGCACAACGTGCTTTATTATGATATCAATGCGTAATTTAGTCATGTGACCATTCGATACGCAGAACGCAGATTCCTTTTATTTTTTAAATGCCCTTTGTATTATGTCTATTTTATCCCATCCTTCGCATATACATCCTATCCTTCGACACATTTTTGCGTTTTCCCCCAAAGAATGACGTTTTTCTTTTAGATTACAAAATGTCGGCATTGACTGGGGAAGTCAAACATGAATCGTCTCCAAACTATAATGTAATTATTCTGGAGGATGACGACGACACTGTTTACGTAAGTTTTTTTAAAATTGAAGTTGAAAAGATATTTTCCTATTTAAAAACTTTTATCCGGTCGGAACAAATTTTTAAACGATAGTCTTTTCATTCAAATTGAAAACACTTTTTTTTAAATTAAAATATGTCTTACAATTAGTTTTACTATGCTATTTTAACAAAAAAAGGTAGCGGTTAGAAGAATCCGATCCAGCGACTTATAAAACGACAGACCGATGTCTTCACCACTACACCACTCTCCTTAATTAGCGTAGAGCAAAACAACGAGCATAAATTGAAGAAGGCTATGTGAACATGGGGAGGACTAAAAGTTGTAAAATCCTTTTTTAAAGATTAATGGATGCCAGAAGATGAAACTACCGAGAATTTTGTCATTTGTTATGATTTTTACTGTTAACTAAGGTCTCAAAATTGACGATCGATTGTTTGGAGGATTAGGCTTAGGAAAGCTCAAACTCTATATGCTTTTTCGAAAAAGTCGAAATTTGAATATTGAACGAGACTTTTGAAGCGAAAAAATATTTTTAAAGGGACCTTCAGGGACCTTTTCCACTTTATCTCATATTTTAAGAAACGTACAAAAGTTTTGGGTTTAATGGCATAGTTTTTGGAAAAATTTGCATCCAGAAATGCAATTCTGGGTGAGAGGAACCTGCGGATAACCGGTATTTTAACGAACTACGTGCACGGTGTTTACGCGTCCGTCCAATTCATAGGTTTATCGACTTTTTGAACTATGAAAAGACGCAGACAACTGGTTGCCTGACATGGTAGCGCGCGAGTTTCACACCCGTACGAGATCGGCGGCCGCGGTAAGGGTAGTCCCGCCGCATACAGTAATTTGCGGAATAGACACTTTCAAATCAAAAAAAGTTCCCTTACGGTTTCTTTTACAACTTTATTTAGCCTGGGCAGTTTCCCTGCAATGCGGAAGAGAAGTTCGAATGTGCCCTAATCGACGAAGTGGAGAAGCAGCCGTGTATCTACAACAGGTAGATCGATATTAGAATTCTAACGCTGACATAACACAGGAACCACAGTCTTCACAAAATGGGCGAGTACAAGATGCACTTATGGGACAAGATTGCAGATAATGTGGGCTATAAAGGTAACTAAAAGGAATTTTTAGAAGTAAATCTTTTTTTAAGGGCCTGGAGAGGAATTGGAAAGAAGATGGCGACATATGAGGGACAGATACGTTCGCTTACGAAAGCAGATTAAAACAACACAGCCACTCAAGAAAAATGATAAATGGTATGTTTTTCCCAGAAAATGAAATAAAAAGTGTTTTTTAGGTATCACTATTATAAGAGGATGTGTTTTCTGGATCCATACATTGAACACAGAAACAGACGCAAACAAGAAGATTATAATTATACCAACTTTCTGAATGTGGCGACAAAAGCCCAATGTTAGTTTTTCTTTTAAGAAGGCTTGGCTTTGTTTCTTAATCACTTGGCTTCAATTAAACTTTTTATTTTCAGATTCCGTCCTTGACACCTCGATGGAACGCCAGCATGAAGAAGGCAGTGATTCGGGAGAGGGGGAGCCTGACATGGGTCCTTTGAAAGGCTTCTGTGAGACCTTCGTTGCCCAGGCTCTCAATGCGACCGCGCCGCGTGAACAGCCCGTAATGGAGGTAGGTACTTAAGAGAGAGTTTCTGTAAACGTCAGTTAGGCACCTTAAGGCTTTAGGCAAACGTCAATTAGGCACCTTAAGGCTGGTGTTTTAGGATTTAAGGCAATGTTTTAGATTTTTCCCAAAACTTGTCAAACGTCAAAATATTGAAGGTGCTCTCTTAAAATTTTTAGGCCAAAACCGTTTTTGGTCCAGGGTAACGGTAGGTGGCCCCAGGTTACTGTAACTGTTCTCAAACTCCACTAATTTTAAAAATGAAAAATTGGTTCGATAGTTCTTTTTAGGCTTATTGTTAAATCATAGTAATTGATAAAAAGTGAAAATTTATAAAAATTAGCCTAGGAAATTCCGAGAAAGTACACTTTTGCGGTTTTTGTCTCTCGTGGAAAATTTTGGAGGACACCATCCGAAAAGTGGATTTGTAATTGTTTAGAAGTTTGCATTTCACGCGTCAAGTTCCTTTTGTCGTTTATCTTTAGCGGTTTCATCTTTAATTAATTTAGTTTTAAAGTCATTTTGATAGTTTACCCCCCTGAAAACTGCCAATTTTGAGGAAAATCAACTCTTTAACTTATATAAATTAAAAATATTTCAAATATTCTAGCTTCTTCGGAAATTAGAGAAATTTTTTTTATAAATCTTAAGGTTTTAGGATTTAGGTCAATTTTTTTTGTTTTTCCGAAAACTTGTAAGCAATCATTACGTAGATCCAACACGACATTCTTAAAGTTTAAGTCAACATCGATTTTGGTCCTTCCGGGTTACGGTATTTGATCCTGGATTACGGTAACTACCCTCAAACATAACCAAATCCGGAAACTCGGGTATGGATTCGATAGCTGTTTTTTCAAGCTGAAAATTTAACAAAAAACCTTTTACCTTAAATTTGTTCTATGGGACGATTTGCTCTAATTCTTAAAAAAGCTTTCAAAATGAATTCAAATGTTTAATTTGTTATAAATTAGCCGGTTCTAACTTCTGCGGCATCGCCATCCTGCTCTTCCGCTTTAAGCAGTCCTCCGCCAGCGAAGAAAATGAGAACGGAGACATCAGATGACAACAACCACGAAACAAATGTATGTTGATTTTTATTTTTTTAAAAATAGTTTAGAGTTTGTTTGTGAATTTCAAACGTCTTCTTTCAGGTTTCCCTCTTTGCGAGGTCAATTGAGATGACCCTCAAATCCATGGATCCCGAATCCTTCGCCCTAGCTCGTGTTGAAATCTGGCGTGTGCTCTACAGCTGTCAATTTGGAAAGAAAAACAAATAGGTTTTCTCGGTCGTATACACCAAAGTTGTTTGTTAAGATCTTGTTAAGCTCTTGTTATAAGTTCTTCTTGTTAAGATATCTTGTTGGCTCTGAGACCTCTCTTTGTAGGACTCGTGTGTCAAATTTCAAATTTTGCACACTCCCAGTTGGTTCCATTATGTGGTGTTCCATAATTTGTCAGTTTCCAAGTTCCCACACATATAAAAGACGTTGGCCTAGACACCCGGTTCGACCCTCTTAATTCCTTAAATATTCCTTAAATTGGGTTAAATAAAAATTCAAAAAATGTTCTTCCATTTTCTGTATTTTGTTATTTTTATAATATATTAATGGTTTTTTAATGAAAAAAATTTTATTCGCTAAAATGAAAGATTTTTGAAAATCATGTTCATGTCAAGTTTTGTCGCGAGATATTGACAATGTGGTCATTTATAACGAGACTTTGCAATTTTAAAACAAACAAAAAAAATTCGCAGTCAGCAGGATTCGAACCTACGCGGGCAGAGCCCATTTGATTTCGAGTCAAACTCCTTAACCACTCGGACATGACTGCACACTATCTATTGCCGTCGAAAGCGCTTACCACCCCGTCTGCCGCCTGCGTACCTGTGTACTTGGAATATCAGTGGAGAAAAAAGAAGGGAGAAAAAACAAAGTTACTTGGTAAAATCGGGAGAACTCCAAATTGAAAAAAAGGGAGAGAACACATGGGATGAATGATTGAAACGAAAGGGCAGACAACTCGATGCCATTTCGCTGCCTACGATATTTATTATAGTATCATATTTATTTATATTTATCAATACTGCAAAGTCCGACAAAGGCGACTGATGGCTTCATTGATCAGTCTTTCCGTGAGAGTCTGAAAATTTCTCTCTCAAATTACGGACATTTGCTCCAACTCACACTGAAGTCTCCAGTGGCGTCTATGTACTGATGAGCGATGCTTTTTAGGTACTGAAAGCCAGGGATCCCAATTCTATTATCAATGGCCCTAAGGTATGGCCCGATGCCGACGGCCACCAATGTCACATCCGGCTGATTATGTTTCCACTGAAACAAAGGATTTTTCAATCTTCACGAGGGAAACCTGATTGATCTCGGATCTAACGCGTTTAGCATATTCAGTGTGTTTATTTCGTAATCCATCGTCGGGAACACCATCGCTGATCAGCACAATCACCTTTATTTGGCTGTGGGAGTCCTGTAAAACGATGAGTGAGTGAGTGAGTGAGTTACCGAACGTAAAATCTTGTAGGCGTCCTCGACGGCTTGTCCAGTGAGTGTTGCACCGTCCATATGTCCCATGATCCGAACGAAATTTGTGTAATGCACAGCTTCCCATCCAGGAGTTGTGGTGAAATAGTTGTCAACCCTGGTACTGTATTGCAGCAACGTAAGTTTAGTCTTCGGACCATGCACAATATTAACGGCACTAGCCACAAATGGAAGAACCTAAAGACAATAAATATTAGAACTGGCGAGGGCTGCTTACGTAACGTCCCCAGTTGTCTGTAGTCCGAGGGACACTTACTCCGTTGTACCAATCTGCTACAATACGACCGTATGCATCTACCACCCAGTTTATAGAACTGGAGGAATCCACGACGAACACGAAATATGCTGGTCTTGCAAGGTTTTTACAAGCTTCGAAGAGGTTTGGCCTCTCAGTTGTGGTCGTAGTGGTCTTCGGGCGCTCTTCAATGTGAATTGGAAGCTTTGTGGTAGTGGTTGTAGTTGAGGTTGTGGTGGTGGCAATGCACAGTTGACCCTGAAGAGGGGTTTAGAGAGAGAGAGAGAGAGAGAGAGAGAGAGAGAGATAGAAAGAGAGAGAGATAGAGAGAGAGAGAGAGACAGACAGACAGACAGACAGCAGACAGCCAGAGTGTGTCTGTGAGTTGCTCTTACATTTACACAAATTCGTCAGTTTTCCGCTCTGGGAACTTTTCAAGGGAACTGCATTTGGATGACAGACAATTAGTTTAATACAGTAACCCTCCTAAACTATCCTTTAAAAAAGGCTTGAATTACAGTACCTCTTCCTGATATACGTGGCTCTGAGGCATGTCCAACTCCACCACATTTATGAATCCATGTCTACAGACGCACTTGTTGTCATCCCCATCGTGAACGGAATTCTGTTGGCATTTTGTCGGCGAAACACAATGTTCCTTAAATACCGTAAGGTAAGGCCTTAATTCCCTTAACTTACGGGTTTTCCACGTGCCTTTCCATCCTTGGAATTGTGAATGAAGCCAGGAAGACACTCACATCTCCCTTTGCCGTAATTCTCAAACATATTGTCTCCACAAGTCAATTTAGGCAGACAATATTGACCCTGAAACTTTGATTTAAACCTTAAAATGTTGAAATTACCGGAAGATATTTGTTTCTTTCGTCTTTCAATTCAGATTCAGAGGTGTGTTTCACATCAATGTGGTCTTTCTTACAAACACAACTGGTCCCCTTCCTTTCAGAGTTCTGCACGCAATCCAGAATACAGTACATTCCCTGAAATTTCAATTTAAAGTTTACAAATTTAAAAGTTTCTAAAGCAAAATACAAAATTAAATACCTCTTCGTAAGTTTCCTTTTCCAGTTTGAAGCCATTCTTCTCCTTGTGAACTGAGATGTAGTGCTCATTGCAGTGGCACTTGTTGTCGGATCCTGGGGAGGAGTTCAGGGCGCATTCGGCCTTTCCAGCCTCTGGGATCTTTATTTCTGAAAAAATAGGTTTATTAATTAAAATTAAAGTGAATTTACTGTTTGCACAGATGAGAGAGGCTCTGACGAAGGGAGGGACGTCCATCCAACCGGATTTCGTGGTGATGGCGGCACTTCGGGGGAGGTCGGCGCATTTCGCTTTGGGGAAGTTTTTGGCCCACTTTTCGTTGTTAGCCATTCCCTGAAAGAGAAGTTGTTTTCTGTATTTTAGTCTATGTCTTTGTCTACCGAATGTTTCAAGATAGAGATGAGAGAATAAAGGACAGGTGGTGGAGAAAATGAGGACGTGAGAGAATTAGACAATGAGGTGAGGAAAACGTGAGATTGTGAGGAAAAGCAGTTGTGAGGATGTAAGAAAGTGAGGACGCGAGTGTGTGAGGAAATGAAGTTGTGAGGAAGTCACGACGTGAGGAGTTAAGGTGAGAAAGCAGGAAAGTGTGGACGAGACAGTGAGGAAGGGTACACGAGATTCGGGAGAGTCTGTGAGTCAATGTGTTGATAAGAAAGCAAAGTGGTGACGAAATGAGAATGTGAGCACGTGAGCTCGTGAGGTGGTGAGAATGTGAGAATGTGAGCTGATGACGTGATAACCCACCTCTTTCCCAAATCTCTGCAAAAAGAACTGCCTCGTTTGTTTGAAATCCGGCGTCTGGGCACATTTCCCAAAATCGTGCTTCTTGTCGTGGTTACGGTAGACTGGAATCAGATAGCTTCCTTCTTTTTCTCTGGGAATCTCATGAGCCGCCACGCATTTCTCGCAGACTTTGGAACAAATCTTGCCCAAATTCGAAACATCCACTTGATGGGCCGTTCCTTTTTCCTTGATGGCCACTTGGTAGGTATTTCTCGAAGTCATGTATTCAGAATCTGAAAATAGACTATCTTGGACACACCAAATGAGTATCATTGCTCGTAACTTGAAAAGATGAATGTGCCCACCTTGCTTCTTCTCTTCATAGCCACTCTTACAAATATAGAGTGCATTGACTCCCTTGACATCTGTCATCAGAATACTGCCAGCCTTTATCTTGTTCATAGGGTCCGATGGGATAACCAAGGCTGTTTGCCAGTTCTTCCCAATCTCTCGCACAAATCCGTCCTTTCCGTAGCCGAAGTCCTTTTTGATCAGTTTCCTTGATGAAGGTGAGTTTCTCACATGCACTCCAAAGACCTTTGCTGGTTTGTCTCTCAATATAACTGAAAAGTGCTTTTTAGAAGAAGATGAAGAGACCAACTTGAGAGAAACTTGGCCGATCTACTGGAAACATAGTATTCCTTTTTCTCTCGGCATTTCGGTGTTATTTCCAGACATTCATTGAAAAGATGGATGTCGCTGCCACTCTGGCACTCTCTTTCAACTTCTGAAGGCCAACTTTGTCATCAAATTAGGCTCCGCCCACCCCAGATGCACTTGATCCCTTTGTCCTTGACGTATTCCCATTTGGAAGGGAACGGAGCCTTTGTTTTACACAATGTAAGGGCTTGTTTTTTGTCGAGGATTCCGAAGATCTGGGTGCATTTGAAGGTCTAAAGTCATTAGTTTGGGCTAAAATAGGGTACTACCGTAAGATCATAGCGTTTGTTGGCTGGGAGTCCGGCGGGGTCTCCTATGAGGGCATCTGAGGAGTACCACTCTTTGAGGGTTTGGCTGAAGACGGCTGATGAGGCAGGACGGGCAAAGAGAAGAAGAAGGAGGGCTAGGACCTCCAGAAGACAGGAGGAAACCATGGACCGGCCGTCCAGGGGAAGAGCAAGGAGGAGAATGAAAACGGGGGGAGCAATGAGACTACGAAGACATTAGCGTAACGGAACTAGGCGGCTTCCGGAAATTCGCTATGCTAATTCAGTCTAAGTGTAATTTATATGTTGATGAACTTTGTTCTCTTGAGGATTTTCACAAGAGACACTTCAATTCATTCCGTGTTGCGTAGCGGCATCGTTGACAAGGCGGCGCTAACCCTTCCGTTACAGTGGCCGCGTGGCGCAATGGATAACGCGTCTGCCTACGGAGCAGAAGATTGCAGGTTCGAATCCTGCCGTGGTCAAAACATTTTTGCTAGCTGAGAAAAGCATAGTTTTGTGTTACTTACTTCCCAATTGTTATTATTCACTGTTTGTAGTTTTGTTTTAATTCCATTTGTTTATCGTTGTCAAGCTCCTGATTTTGATTCACTTTCAGAAAGTAAATCGAAAAAATCTCAAAGATGAAATTTTGAAAGAAAATTGTTTAATTTCGAATAATAAATTCAAGTTAAAAAACAAACAAAAAAAAATTCGCAATCAGCAGGATTCGAACCTACGCGGGCAGAGCCCATTTGATTTCGAGTCAAACTCCTTAACCACTCGGACATGACTGCACGCCATGGAAGGCTTCCGAAAGCGCTTAGAACTCCGTCTGCCGCCAGTTTCAATCAATTTAAATGTTTGTGTTCACTTTCTACATAGAAACAATCAATTGTACCACTTTATTTCCCAATTAGAACATCCCAAGCGGGCATATGTTTTCCATATCTCTCGTAGTAAGTCCTCTCCAACAGATCAGATACCTTCTGAATAGCCTCTTCATTCGCTTTCCTCACATTCTCATCCATTCCTCGCAGACTATCCTGATAGAATTTCTCCGTCAGTTTGATCAAATTCTTAGAAAATTGAATGATGACCTCGTTCGAGGGTCCCAGTTTCTTCAGCGAACGGGTTCCAGATGTGTAGAAACGGAAGGATTCGATCTCCTCTAATCCGTTGGGCGTGTTCATGGCTTTCAGACGGCGAATGCCGATTTGGGCATCGTAGAATCAGACTTCGTAGAGCTCCTCCTTCGTCCAATGACGGAAACTCCGAATGCCTCGGCGTCTTCTGCTTCGCTATCAAACCAGAATGATCCTGCGTTGTAAAGATCCCAGGCGATCTTGGAAAGAACACCCAGATTCTTGTTCTCGGGATATCCATCTTTCTGTCTCTGGTCTGCCAGGCCGTGAAGGTCCCAGTATGGGCCCCATCCCCAAGGGTTGCCCGCGGCAGAAGCAGAAGACACGACGACGACCAGCAGCAGAAGATACATCGAGTCGAAGATGATTTTAGTCCGTTGGATGGGGTTTTATAGAGAAAACCAGCCAATGGGGGAAGGACACGGCTGATAACAAAATGTAGGCAAGGGGAGGATTATGCAGAGACGTATGATTTCCCCATCGATCCTCTTGTGAGCCAAAAAGAAGGCCACGTAGGCATACAGTCTGGGCCACTTAGATTTCAGAGTTTGAGAGGCGAAGTTGTTGAAAAATAGAGTTCTTAATGTTAGGGTATAGAGCAACCTTAAGATACTTAGACGTTATGTATGCATACTCTGCGCTAATTTCCATAAGAACCAAAAGGTAGCAAATATACTTTAGCCGAATATTGACGAATATACTTTGTGCTCATTAGCGCATATAATGCTTAAAGGGGAAGGACCGCGTAAAAAATATTTTTCTGATTTTGTGATAAAAGCCTAGATCTCATTCCCAGGATTCCGAAAAATACCTCTTTTACCCATTTTGGATCAAAACGAACAGATTTAGGAGCTCTTGAAATTTTGGGGAAATTGTATTTTAATTGCCGCCAACTCTGCGTCTCCCCATTTCCCACACGCTCTCGCCCACTCTAGCCGTGTTTACGTGCGGCAAACGCGTAAACGGCCGTGTAAACGCGCCCCTTTTGCAGTCCAAATCATATAAAAGAGGTATGTTTCAGAATCGTGGAAACGATATCTATTCAATGAAACTATAATAAAGAAACTTTTAAAAATGAATTTTACGAGGTCCATCCCCTTTAAGATATCCTTTAGACCTTATGTGCTCTAGCTCAACCTTAGCTTTTACCTCAAAGTACCCTTTAGATCTTTAGACCTTATTTTCAATAACGTATCCAACAACCTGAAATAATCCTTTAGACAATTTTTAGCAACCTTAAGACATTATGCGCGCTATCTCTGTCAAGGTCCATGTGCTTATGCCCTTTACAAACATTTATTTTAAGGGCCGTGCACACGCTAGCGCACACAACAACTTAAGGCTTTTTTTAATCTTTGTGCACTTGTGCGAATTAAAGGGACAGTCAGGCGGCTTTTGCAACTTTGTCTCATATGAAAGAGAAAATTCAGCTGTACAAAAAACTTTTTGGAACCTTATGTCGGAAATCCCTAGTTTTTGAGATATTTAACCTCAAAGTAGCCGATTTCTGGTTTCCATCCGCAGAAAGTGCGGATGGCCCGGACGGTCAATGTGTCCTGCGTTTAGTGGCAGTCTAATTTGAATGAGAGAATGAGGGAAATGAGGAGTGCGCGAGACATTAGCATTTTTGAATATGCAAAATGGACGACCGTATCCTATCATAATGAAATGAAAAGGCCCCTGACTGTCCCTTTAAGAGTTTTAGCCTTAGGAGTTAGGCCCTGTCTTGTAATCGCTTCCACTGAAACCGTAAGGTCTTTTAGACTCTAGCGCTTAGAAGGACCCTAAGGAGAACGTAACGATTAAGTATTTTTATAAGAACATTGGAGTTTATTCAAGACTCTCTGGACAAATGTATTGAGTACCAATAGCTTCCACACGTTTGGGCATTTGCTTTGGTTGTCAATGGCGCTTTTGTCAAAAAATCAATCTGGTCATTATCCCTGTCTGCATATTCATCCCTATTTTGTCATCCGTCGTGTCGATAGCTGATTGGTCGAATCTCTCCATAAAATCCAAGCACCCGCAGCTTTCCTCAGCCGTCTTCGACATGTCGACAGTGGTTTGTCATCTGCCGCCAGACCTCATTCGACTTTAGATTCGTCTGCTCTTCCTGGTCGTCTTCGTGACCGCAGTGAAGGCCAGAAGCACTGACCTGGGCGAGAGAGTCTTCGAAAAGTATGAGGTCGACAGGATCCGCGAACTGTTCGATCTTGGAATGGCGAGACTTCAGAATGGACAGAAAGCGAGTAAGCAGGTTCTGAAACAGGCCCAACTAGTCTAAGACATTTACGTAGCCGCGTATTTAAACAGGAAGCCCCAACGAGCTTCTGAGACACAGCTTCGCAAATTTGGACTTCTTCAACTGAGCGAAACTCTCCCAATTATGGGCCATGATCTCCAACGCCTACTTGAACCCTCACTACGGAGCCCATGAGCCTATGCTGGACAGCCAACTTAATTTGGATCTCTTTGGAGAAGAGGAAAGCAAGATTCTAAATGAACTTTTCGAGCGGGGAGTGAGGAGGGAGACTTATGGAGAGGAAGAAAGCGGCCGTAGACGACAGCATGCGATGTGGATTTTTAAGACTTTGGCGTTTTTGTTCGCGGAAAAGGATCCCAAAGAGATCACATATGAGGATGTTTGGAAGTCTGGAATTCAGCATTTGACCAGGCAGGAATACGAAGAGGTTAAAAAGTGACCAAGGCTTACGAAAATAAAAAGAACCTCATCTATTGAGTTGAGGAATAAAGATTTTGAAATTATGATTGTTATACTCACTCACTCACTCACGCTCACAGTCACACGTGCGCACAGACACTCACTCACTAACTCTTTTGCTTCTGTCTGTCTCTCTTTCCCTCACTCACTCGCTCACGTTCTTTTCATTTCTATAAATCCATCTATCTGTCTCTCTCTCTGTCTTTATCTCTCTCTCTCTCTCTCTCTCTCTCTCTCTCTTTCTCTCTCTCTCTTTCTCTTTCTATCTCTCTGTCTGAGCCTCTTTTCCCCTCCATCCTGTGTCAATTTCCGTCCCCCTTGTCTTCATCCGTCAGTGTTTCTTGTCGGCTTTTTCTGCCCTCGGCCACTTGTGCTTATCAATAACCGTGCTCCCATCCATTGTCGATGATCAATAGGCTAGTAGGCAGTCACAACACCCACAGACACTGATCGAGCACCGCCGCCCCACGACAGCTGGCTACAACTTCGGAGAGATTGGGCTGCTGACAGCCGGACACTTTGGCGATGTTGCGAACTGTTGGACGACACACATACACACTCACACTTCTCGCACGCATAGACTAACTCACTATCACACACTCATACAATCACACATTCACATACACGTGCACGTACACACAGACATTAAACCACACGCTCACACACGTACACAGACGCAATGTCACAGAGACAGAGAGGTCCCCGATGTTTCATCTTCGCCGGCTGACCCTAATCACGCGGTCCTTTCCTGCCACCCGGTGATCCCCCGCGCTGCTGCCACCCGGCGGCCACTTGCACTCATCGCTCATCCACGGCTCCCGGCTGCCACCAACACTATTAAAAAGTCACAAGCCCGGTGCCAGCCGTCTGTCCCAAACAAGCCCCCATTGAGGAGTCTGAGGAGTTGCGTCCCAGTGTGTATGGGAGAGGATTAGCGGTGCTCATCGGTCAACCTGTCCGGGCGGCGTCTTTGTCGGTTACGGTAGCCACACAATGGGGATCATAGACTTGCGCAATCAAAACAATGCCGGGCTCTATTACACGACGGAGCAGGCAGCAAACATGCGCAACGAGGTCAGAGCAGAGGACGCAACTTGGAGTAAACTATGGAAGGTAAACAAGAGAGAGAGAGAGAGACAAAGAGACAAAGAGACAGAGAATAGAGTGAGTGAGTGAGTAAATGAGTCGCTTTCTCACCTTCCCCCCCCCCTTTCTCCTCCAATTTCCGTCAATTTCCCCATTCCCCGACTCGTAATTGCAGTCATCCGAATTGTGAGCCGTGTTCGCCGTCTGAATGGCCAAAAGGCGCCGCTGTCATGATATGAGAGGCTAATTGAGCCAATTCCACGCAGACAGCGCCCTCCGATCTCTATCGCCTCTGGGACAGTGCTCGCGGCTTCCTAACAAGCCAATCTCAGAGATGGTATCTGGTGGTGTTAGCATGGGTCACAGGGGAATTAGCCTATTATGATGTCAGAGTTGGTAAAAGAAAGCCTAATGGTGGTACAGATTTCGGAGAAATGAATCTAACCCTGAAATTGGAGTAGTGCGAAGAGGTTCTCTCCAAACTATTCCTTCCGGGTTCGGTTCCTCCAGAAGAAATTCCTGAAACTACCATATTTTTAAAAAAAATAACAAGTTTGAATGTTTTAGTACATTCAGCTTAAGAGCTGAATGTAATAAAACATGTTTTATTTTAATCCCAGCGGATGGCGTTTTTTATTTTAATCCCAGCGGATTTTTTAAAGCATTTTCATTCTAAAGTTATGTTTTTTTTAAATATATTGTTTTCCCTTAAAAAAATCAGTTTAAATATAAAACGTCCGATAGCAAAGTGCCAAGTTGGGCGCTCAGTAAAGAGGTTCGCCTGAGGCTAAACTTTTAATGGGTTTTCATGTTCAATCCATCAATTGATCAAAATAACGATGAATTTTCATGAAGACTAGTTTTTTTCCCAATTTTTGTAGCTGTAGTTCAGAGCCAAGAGGCGCGCCAAGAGGTCACGCATTTGGTGATGGGTTCGATCCCACCCGCTTTACTTATGAAATCGAGTGTTAAAATTTGGAAAGATTTCAATTGGTTTTAAGAAAAGGCGACATAAAATCAATTTCAGACATCGATGGTTCAATGAGTAAGTCCGCGCGCCAGACAATAGCTACCGGGTTCGACCCCCCATTAAAGATTCCAGTTATTTAAAAAAACATTTATTAAAGGGACCATCAGCCTCCTTTCCGAAAGCTGGATTTATCATATGCTAATCAGCCCCTTTGTGAAAAAAAACGTTGCTTGGAGGGGTGTTGGGAAAAATTATCTCAATTGAAAAGACCGAAATATAGGGTTATTCCAGTTTTAAAAGGAGGCTGATCCCTTTAAAAGTGTTGTATTGATTCTTTTTGTATAAACAAGTAAAAATATGTTTTATATGCCCCCTCCCCTTCTTCAACCATCCCCCTATCCAAATCAACGGTCTCTTCGTAAGTATATTTGCTTTGTAATGAGAGCATGCCCCCAGAGTATTTCCTCTTACACCCCAAGTCATAGATGAAAGAGACCCCTTCCTATCTAATCCGTGCCCATACCCCCAGTCCTTTTCTCATTTCCGGGGGTGCGGGCGGTGCCCCCCTAAAGGGCCGCGGGTGTTGTGGCGCATTACTGCATCCCGAGCGCCGACTTCAAAAGGCGCCGCCGCAGCTGGTCGCCCTTCTTTGATAAGAAGATTAGGAGCTGTCTTTACCGCACAACGACGGCCAAGGGCGAGAAATCAGCAAGGACACAAAGGCACCGACGACGGTATTAGCGCCAGGGCGATAGGAAGGGGATACAGGGAGAGCCACCGGTGACAGGTGATAAGTCTATTCACAGAGGGAGGTCAGGATTAGAGGATTGTTTGGTAACTATGCCTTATTTATCCTTTTGTATTCGTGAATTGTTATATTCCAGTTGGCTCACGTGCAGGGCGTGGGGGTCAAATCGTATGCTCGCCTGGCATATCCTAAAACGTGCAGTCATGTCCGAGTGGTTAAGGAGTTTGACTCGAAATCAAATGGGCTCTGCCCGCGTAGGTTCGAATCCTGCTGACTGCGAATCTTTTTTGCTTATATAAAGATGACACAATTTGAATTGTAAACTTTATCTTGTGTATTTTCTTCATTTTCATTAATATTTGTTTTCGAAAAACGTGAATTTTTGAAAGTTATAAAGTTTAGAAGCAAAACACGTCTTTGAAAAATTCAATAAGAAAAACATAGATTCAGAGAAGTAAATTGAAATTAGTCATTATCTCGATGGAGCAAAAAAAGTTTTGACCACGGCAGGATTCGAACCTGCAATCTTCTGCTCCGTAGGCAGACGCGTTATCCATTGCGCCACGCGGCCACTGAGACGGACGGGTTAGCGCCGCTTTATCAACCACACTTACCCACGCTTCTGTCATGGTCGGATCTGTGATCATTAGGCATTTCATTGCTTCAAAAAATGTTTTGAAGTAGACAGCAACTCCAAAAACTCAAAAGAAATTGAAGCTACCGCCAAACCTTTATTTTCCAAAACGGTTTTCTACTGGTAGAATGAGTAATTTTAGTTTTCGACTGTTAGAATGAGACATCAGTATTTGAAACCCCAAGTATTTAGGTGATCACTGATCAGTACTTTAAATTTGCTTTAAAATTTATATAATTTCAATTGCGAAAAGACAAAACAGAAGGCGCAAAAAACTGCACGGAGTGGGATTTGAACCCACGCCCTCTTACGAGGACCAGAATACCCGAACCCGCTGTCTCGCAGGAAGCTGTCGCTTGAGTCTGGCGCCTTAGACCACTCGGCCATCCGTGCGCTGGGAGCAGACACCGCGGCGGCGTTGATAAACCGTGTCAGCCGCAACGTTACGTTGAAAGCAAAGGAAAATTGTGTTATAACCCAATTTTTATGGTTCTTTTTCCAAGTGCAACCTATTTCATAAGATTTTTAAATTGTATGGGATAAATAAACAGAACAACTGGGTTTAATCTCTCTTTTATTGCTCGCATTACGTACATCAGGCGTAGTAAATTGTCTGTAGACTCCGAATGAATTTGAGCACACGGTTTGACTATTTGAGAAGTAAAAGAATTGATTTTCTATCATCAGGGAAGGGGCAGTCTCTCGGACCAATCAATTCGATCAAAGCGGAACCCGTGCGGTGAGCGGCGGCGCCGGAAGGGAAGAAATGGAGAACTATCGGTTAAAATAGGGGAAATGGATTTAAAATCGGAGAAAATCAAAGATGGACGCATTTGGAATCGTCGGAAGGAGGGGAATTGTCCCAGGGAGTCATCGTGTTCCGGGCGATGAAGGCGCGCTCCTTCTCCCTCTTCTTCTCCTTCATTCGACGATTTTGGAACCAGATTTTCACCTGAAAATGCAGAAATTAGTGAAAAATCACAAAAAGGGTAGAAAATGCAGTTTTCACTAAGAAAATTGCCTCAAAACAGTGAAAATTGCAATTTTTCCAACGAAATGTTCAAAATGACGGATTATCTTGGAAAAATTCTGATTTTACAGCTAAATTCCTCAAGAACTTTTTAAAAATCTTATAAAACCGCAAAAGTTGATATTTTACCAACGATCTTTTTCAAATTACGGACGGTCGTTGAGAAAAATTGAAGCCTTTGAGGAGGCGCCATTTATTAACTGAGACGTTTGTATTTTTAGGTGAAAAAAGATAAACAACTAAACAAAAATTAGTCAAAACACTGAAACTCGCAATTTTCCCAACGACGTGCCTCAAATTACGGAGCTGTCGTTGGAAAATATTCGATGTTGGCCGTTTATGAACTTTTACCGCATTTTTTTCTGGATTTTTCACGTTATTGTTATTTCAAATTTTTTATTCTATTACAAAATTAGATTTTAGGCTTAAAAACTTCAACAAATCAATAAACCAATACTGACCTGTGCTTCCTGAAGCTTCAGGTTCTGTGCGATTTCGGTCCTGCGTGTCCTGTTGACGTATTTATTCGTGTGGAACTCTTTCTCGAGCTCTGTCAGTTGATGTGTAGAGAAGTTTGTCCGGTTCGTGCCGTTCTCGTCAGCCACTTTCCTCTTAGGAGCTGAAATTATCGATTGGTTATTGATTTTATACGACCATTTAAATGATTTCTGATCATATACCCCATTTTCATGTTTAAAATTATGCTAATTTCATGTCTTTGAATAGTTTTCTGCCCAGTTTTGGCATATTGGTGCCGTCATTTGGAAGGTCGTTTGGAAAAAAAAGATTTTTAGGTTTTCGGGCCGAATTTACTGTAAAACTCGCGAGTTTTAAAAATAAACCCAGTTTTTCCTCCTTTCTCCATGTTGGGTGCCCCCTCTCAAACGAAGACAGTCCCGTCTGCGTGATCTCTCTCCTTCCTTGCGCGCGGTCTCTCCACCAACACCTCGAAACGAGTTGCGTGAATTCGAGCGACTACAGTA
This sequence comes from Oscheius sp. G VE-2021, assembly GCA_022343465.1. NCBI lineage: Eukaryota > Metazoa > Nematoda > Chromadorea > Rhabditida > Rhabditidae > Oscheius > Oscheius sp. G VE-2021. The sequence goes on along the minus strand of JAJQXH010000038.1, from coordinate 857,425 downwards.
AGCCGCGGCCGGCGTTTGATTGACAGCCGACTGGCGCCACAGACAACAGCCAGCCGGCTGGCGCAGAAAGGAGAGAGCGCCACGACGCCCGCTCTGGAACTACTGTAGAAGGCTGGAAATGAAGAAGGAGGGGAAAACAAAGATGACTCAAGCCATTGGCTAAATTGAGATGACAGGGCGTCATTTGGAGCGTTGGGAAAATTAAATTTCAAGTTTAACTTGATTTTCAACTAATTAAAATCATTTTGTAAATACAACGTTAGGTTACCTTGGGACAGAAAAAGTTATAAAGCTAGTTAGGGCGTCAATTAGAAGAACTTCGTTTGAAAATATTCGTCAGCTTGATTTAAGACAGTAATACAATAAAATACGATTTTTCAACGGGTTCAGAAAGTTGTGAAGTTTTGGAATCCTAATGGCAGAATTTCCAGAATGCACGATGTTTAGCAGATGTAATCTGAGTTAGGCGTTGGAAAATAAACAATTTTGACATTTTGTGGCTTTCAGAAACACAGAAAATGTTTCTGAAAGTCGTTTCAAATTAAAAGTTTGTTTGTATTTTAACTTTTTAAAATTACTTTTCAACAGCAAGAAAATTGATTAATTAATATGTCGTTTGGAAGATCACGTTGGGTAAAAATGAAAACTTGGAAAATTGAAGTTTTAGCAAATCTTTTTGTAGAGGAAAGTATACTCAGCTAATCGTAAGCATATTCAGGGGGCAGCTAAAAACGAAATCCAGACCGTCATTTTGAATATATCGTTGGAAAATATTCGTTTTTGTATGTTTCCATACAAGAAAACCCCAAAAAAAAAAGAATAGATTCAAATTTTCAAAATGTTCGAAATTTTTCTAAATTTCCAAATCCAATTTCCCGATTCTCCCAGGCGGTCTCTGTGTTTTGTGGATGCTAATCGTCGGCAGCCGGCCATCCATCTCCCCGCGGTGTCGACGGCGGGCGACCGGAAGACGAATGGCCCTTTTTCACCCGACATCTACGAGCCAGGTGGCCCACCTGTCCGACCTGACAGACTCAAAGGAGCCTAGGTTTTTTGGGTTTTTTGTGGGAAATTGGTTCCGAAACTGGATTGAAACTGGTTTAAACAGGGGGAAATTTAAAATTTACAGTACGTTCGGTCGTTTTTCACAAACTTTTAAGAAGTTTAGGTTTAAAATCTTAAAATGAAAACAACGTTGGAAAATATTCGTGCCAGCCGTTATTTTCTATGAAAAGCTGCACATTTTCTCAATTTTCAGTATAAAACTGATTTAACCGCGATTTTAATTTAGAAAATAGTTGAAATTCATCAAACACGAATGTTTCACTACATGTTTTCCAGATGACGGCCTTCTTGTTATATAAAATGAAAAGGGAGCTAACCAAAATCTGTTTGTTTTCCTGTTTATGTTCTAGATATTGAATTTTACTAACATTTAGTCTTATTTTTTTAAATCAACAAGAATACATGTGGCGTAATTTGCATCGTTGGAAAATATTCGCGCAAGACTGGAAATTAAGTTTTTGACGTTTTTTAGCATTTAAATGGTGAAAATCTTAAAATTTTAATTTGAAAATGGTATCTAGAAACGTAAAACAGGGTAAAAATTAGTTGATAATTATTCGTGCCAGATTATTGAATTCTTGTAAAGTTAGCAATGAATATTTGTCCCTTTAAACGGTTTTGAATCAAAAATTGAATTTTTCCTATTTTCTGATAATAAAAAGTTTAAAAAACTAACCAGCTGGCTTCTGTGCCCTCTTGGTGGTCATCCACTTGAAAGAAGGAGCGGACTGGGCTTGAGCTGTGGCGCTAAACGGCGGTTGCCACAGTTGGTCAACACTGGTCGACGGAGGTGGCAATGAGGCATAGACCGGAGAGGCTGTGGTCGTCGGAGGCATCAGATCTCTGGAAATTAGACTTTTTATTTAGTTTTTTAAACTTTGTAAACTTTTTATATGTTTAGGGTCACCCCTGGTTATTAATCTTCTGGTTATTGTAATATATCTACGGCGAATGACAGCTGACACTCGGCGGAAGAATTTACGCGAGTTTTAAGCGGAACAAGGGGACAACAAACAACTTTTTGAGAAAAAATCAATTTAAATGTAAATTTTTATTCATCAAAACGAATAAAAATATTAGTATTAGTGTACCCTTTAAATTACAATGTTTTTGCTAATATGATACTCAGGCACGTACTAAAAGCCAAATTGAGCGACGTTAAAAAGTGTTTCTAAAAAAGCGAAAAGTTTACAAAACTTTTTATTTTGTATTTTTTCGTTTGAAGTAATTTTAGTTTTGATTTTGATTTTTTGACTGTCAAAAATGGCCAAAAACTATCAAGAAACTTGTAAAAGAAATTAAAATAATAATTTTAAAAAAAGGAAAATTGCTTTTCCGGCGTGTAAAATGAAATTTAAACTTTACAGATTTCAAAATGACATTTCTTTGAAGAAAATGTGCCAAATCAAAATTTAAAATTTAAACTACTTTCGGAAGAAGAGAAATAAATAAAATACCGCATTAAATAAATAATGGTGTGATCAAAACAATAACCGTTGAAATAGGCTTAAACTTTAGATACCCAGATTTTAAAATTGAAATTGCAGTTTTAAAAAAATTAAATTTTGTAACATTGTAAATTGTAATTATGGCAGTAAACAGTGGTTATAAACAAAGTATTGTTTTGTTTTTAAAGTATTAAAATAAATGTTTTAAAAATTCTGCTATGATTTCCATTTAAGGTGAATTTACCTGTTGATGTCTGTGCACCTGGCGTAGGGGTATGGTGGCCATTCTGGAGGGGGGTAATACGCCTGGGGGCCTCCGTAAGAATCGGCACAACTCATCCTCAGCGACGACGATTAATCAGCTGCCTCAATAAATCACGGACTGGATGACAGGGGGCGGAGCGAGAGGGGGCGGCCGAGGGCCCGCAAGGGGGCGGGGCCGGCCAATCAAAGGGAAGCGGCGGATACCGCGGGCTGGGGCCAGATTAGGAGTGTTGGAGGGAGGGATTGGTAGGAAATAAAGAGAGAGAGAGAGAGAGAGAGAGAGAGAGAGAGAGAGAGGGAGGGAGGGAGAGGGAGAGAGACAGAGGAAGAGGGAGAAAGAGAAAGAAAAGAGAGAGAGAGAGAAGGAGAGACAGGGAGGGGAAAGAGGAGGGGCAGAGAGGCAGAACAATACAGAGAAATATGGGAAACGAGAGAGAGAGAGAGAGAGAGAGAGAGAGAGAGAGAATTGACAGAAAGAGAAAGGCAGAGTCAGACAACCAGACACTGTCTTTCTCGCCACGGACGCAGTGTAGGAAGCGGTGTTGATGGATAAGGACAGAAACAGACAGTTTGATAACGGATGACCGTGATTCTCGATAACTGATGGGAAGCGCAGGGCGGAAGCCTCGCAACTTTTCTCTCGAAGAAATAACTACAGTAATCCTGCTCGTCAACAACGAAACTTTGACCTCGACGCGTCTACTTCAATTTTTCTTTCGCCAAGGAAACCGGTGTAAATTTACGGTTCCGTCGAAATTCCTAAGAAATTTGGGGAATTCTTCGCTAAGTCGATGTCGTTTTGTGGTCAGTGGGGAGTGATAAGAATGGGGATACGTAAGGTTGCGTTTGAACAAAAATGTTGTCAAAATAACAAAGAGTGGTACACAAAAAGAGAGAGAAAAGAGGCATAGACAGATAGGCAGAGATACAGATACAGAGACAGAGAAAGAGAGAGACAAAGATGGATATAGACAGAGAGAAAGAGAAAGAAAGAAAGAAAGAGAGAGAGAGATAGAGAGAGAGAGAGAGAGACAGAAAAAGCCAAAGTTTGTTGCCGTCTGATAGGTCAACCCTGACAGGTCATCCGACTGACCGTGTCTCGAGAGTGTCGTAAATAAAAAGGTCGTGAGCAGTAATGCTAATTGCTCTAATAGAGAGACACACACGCGCAACGGCCGTAAATCAAAAGGGAACAGACGCTCTCGCGGCTCCAAGAGTTATGGCCCTTGGAACCCGGGGGACCCACTGATTAGCATCCGCCCGGCGGGTGGGCCGAAGTTGTTTGAAAAGTCATTTGGAGTTGTGTGGATAAAAACATAATTCTTTTTAAAAAATTGATCGCTATACCCTTCCGACAGCTTTCGTCCAGGTGGGAGTCGCGTCGTATCTAGCAACAAATCTGGCAGCCGTTGACCACACAAATTCGATAATCAGAATAGGGCAGAAAATGGAAAACTTACCTAGAGGTAGAAAAGATACTAGTTTTGGTCAAATCTTAAGTAAAAACTCATATTGGAAAACGGATTTTCATTACCAAGACTGTGAAATTTCAATTTGGTAAAGGGAAAAGTGAAAATTAGGAAATTGTATGTTTCTCTTTTTTGGTTTGCCGTGATTTCAAAATGACAGCGTAAACAGCGGACATAGTCAACGTAAGTCAGTAATAGCAAAGTTTTTTAAAGAGCTTTTGTCACATCACTCCACTGGTTCAATGTGGTTACATAATATTTCAACAGTCTTTAGTGTTATGTCAATTTAGTGTTAAATCTGCCTTGGAGTAGAAAAGTTTTTGTATTTCTCCTTCTTTTTCAAATGACGGCGTAAACAGCGGGCCAATGTATTGTCAGTCTTTGCCAAATTTTAGGGGGTTTTTGCCATATCAGTCCAAGTGGTTAACATTTCAAAAGTTGATGTAGTTGATAATCAGCTACAAACAAATATAGCTTCAGTTTTGTACAAAAACTCTCGTAGTTTTTCCGTATTTTGAAATTTAAACAAAAATTAAAAACCGGAATAATAAAAGGAAAATAGGAAAAAGAAAACTATCAAAAAATTTAATGAAGAATTTTTCTACGGTGCAATAAAAATGTCTTTTAAATTCCAAAACTTTCAAAACTTTTTTCTATCAAAAATGAAGATTTAAGAACGATTAGAGTGGTTTTTTTTAAATATTGTAATCTCGCAAATAAAAGTCAGTCGAGATCGAATTTTCTGGTCGATTTCTCAGAAACTTGATTTTATAGAAATTGTTTTCGTCCGGCGAGCTTCAAAAGCTCCTAAAATCAAATGTTTTTTTTTAGATTTTTTATGAAAAAAATGTATTTAAAACAGATTTAGCTAGTTTAGTCAACAGAAAATGAATTGGTACGGTAACTGTCAAACGTCCGAGGGCGCGTGAGAAAATTTCCAAGGCCGCAGGGCGCCACACAAAGGCCCTTCGCGCCAGATTTTGTCTTTTTTTGCCCTCGGAATACCGTAACCAGTCAGTTTTTAATTAAATTTAGTCAAAAATTGAAGTTTTCATAGAAAAATTGGTTGAAACTGTTCGAATCGTCATTTTACGAGCTCAATAATCCTCTTTACAGCAAAGTTTTGAAGAAAAAAACGGATTCGCCATTATTTCAAAAAACTTGCAGAAGTGTGAAGAATGGTGTGAGAAACGAGTTTTCTCTCGCAGAAGAATTGGAAGATAGAAATAACAGAGCGATTAATGACCGCCGGGGACAAATGACGCCCGCCCGGAGGTTACGGTAGCCGGGTGTTCCGATGTGCAGCCGGGCGTGAACCGAGATAACACGTGTGATTATGACGAATGACGCTGCCACGTTTGAAGCGCTTCCGAGCAAACAACACCGTCTGGGAGAGGGAGGGAGGAGGGAGGGAGGAGGAAGTTAAGTCAGAAGGATCTCTTTCACTTTCTCTATGTTAGAAAAAAACGGAATTAAGATGGCAGGGTTGTATAAGTGTGGCTCTGAATACAATTGCAAATGATTTCGTTCTGCACAAATTGGCTATCGATTCATTCACAAAAGTGATAAACCCCTTGGGTTTTCACCAAGCATAGCAAAATTGGATGCCGTGCAGTTTGGAAGTCAACTTCAGCCATGATTACTCGTAACGATAAAAAACGAAAAAGGTTCTTGGAAAAACTCTCGTAGGCAACCCCTTCCAGAAATGGTCTGTGGTTCGATCCCTCACCCGGTTAAAAAACGGAAGAGGGAACCACAGACTATTTCATGAAGTCGCGCTATATCGCTATGCTCCATCGACCCTCATCCAATTTTTGTGAATTAAAATTAACCCAGGCCTTGTAATTTAAATGAGAAAAAGTAAACGACTTTTTTATCAGGTGGAACCACACTAGGGACGTCTTTTCATTCGCCACACATGGACCAATTTCTTTTTTTTTAATAGGAAATTACAAATGCCGATTTTTCGGTACTTCATCATGTTTTTCAAGGAAAATCGATATGATTCATAAACACTTCAATGTGACATCACGGAAAAAACCTATCATGTGATCATATGAAGTGACAATAGCTTTGATTCAGAAGATGAGTCAGAAAACAAAGTGTTCTAATGAGAATTGCAATTGAAGTAAGCCAAACATATAGTTTGAACCACAAATAGTTTTGAATATGTTTAAATTGTAAATATAAATTAAATAGACATTAAAAATAAAATTCACAAGTTTCAACCATAAAATAAAAGTTCTTCAACAAAAATATAAATTGGCGGTGAGAGGGATCGAACCCTCAACAGTTGTCGCAACGTGGGCAAATCACATCAGGCCATCCAAGTAAAGTGACAAAATCAATATATTAAGTAAAAAGGGAATATTTTTACAAAAATAGAAATTATATAAGCTGAAACTGTGACAATTTCCGGTCTTCACCTAAAAAAGATGAGGTAAACACTATGAGTGGACCCGAACTTGTGGTAGTTTTCTGAGACCGTCACTTTTGGGTTGAGCCATGGGTCTAGATGTTAAAAAGGATGGTAAAATTGATCCTGATGCAGAAAAAGAGATACATCATGTTGATTTTCTTGATTTTCGAAGTAGAAAAATAATAAGAAAGAGAACTGGGAGGAGGGTAGGATGAAAATTGACCAGAGGGTCAGAAGGTAAAGTCCGTGACAAACGAAAACAAGAGGAATGAACCAAAGAACGTAGTTCTCTGTGTCCATCGGGTGTCAGTAGCGTCAGAAGCGGGTGGGTCATCAATCCACTAGGGTTGTACGTTATGATAACGCGTCGGGCCCATTACTCATCCCTCCCGAACCCGCCGCCGTTGCTGACACCCGCCGCTGCTTATCTTCTTCCTGCCAGCCCCATCCATCCTCCGGCGCCCGGCCCCCTCCACTCTATTTGCGTTCCTTATTCTTCTCCTATGTTGTTCTCATTTTCTTTGTCCGAATCAATATCCTTTTCTCCGAGTTTTTTTTGCCAATTTTGGAGTTTTATCACTCTTTTCATAGAGAAAAATTGTTTTCAGAATGAAAAATTAATTAAAAGAATTGAAATTGAATAAAGTTTGTTAAAACAAACTGCAAAAAAGATTCGCAGTCAGCAGGATTCGAACCTACGCGGGCAGAGCCCATTTGATTTCGAGTCAAACTCCTTAACCACTCGGACATGACTGCACGGAAACAGACGGGCAGCAGGCGGTTGACTATTTCGGGTAGCCGCTTTTTTGCAGTGCGCCATTACTATGTATCGATTTAATGGTGCATTTCATAGCAAAGGTTATTTTACTTATGAGATATACACTCAAAGTTTTATCCCTGCTCCAGTTGAGGGAAAGGGAAATGCGTCAAACAAGGGAGCTTTTTGAGCTCAAATAAGGCATCTCCTCGCGGGCGTACATTATTTTCATTTTCCTACGTACTTCTCACTTTCGACATTCATAATGAACTCAGAAAATATCAAGAAGTCACATTAAGCGCCTCGATCAACCCCAATGTGCCCCCTTTAACCCGCCCAACCTAAAGTATTCGTCAATTTTACATCGCTCTCTTTTGCCATATCACTCCAATGGTTCAATGTGGGGTATATATTTGGCTAGGAGTATAGGTATTATTTATTATGTTTCCGTAGTACTTCAAAGTTAGAACTCTCTAGCCACGGTTATCGATTGTTTAAAGGAACTGTCAAGAGCCTGTTTATTCTATTTTTTGTAAGCACAGCTAAACTTAGGGTCTGCTGACCGTAATGGCGTTCTGGAAAATGGGAAAAAGGTCATCAGGTTTTTGACTGGGTGGTCTGGAACCACATAACTGGGTTGAACTACAATTCGCATGCGTGGTCTTCCTGGCAGTACAAAGTGGTTCGTGGCTTACAGTTTGCCTGGGTGGTCCGAGAAGATAAATTTAACTGGTCCAAACAGTGACTGGGTGGCTCAAGTATGTCAGTTTGACTGAGTAGTCCAGATATGAAAGTTTGACTAGGTGGTCCGACTAGATAAAGTTGAATGGGTGGTCCGTCCGTGTATACCATTTCCACTGGTGGTACAGAAAAAACATATCTTGGTCCAAACTTGATAATATTTCTAGGGGGTTCGGGCACACAAGTACCACTGGGTGGTCCAGAAATTACAGTTTTACTGGGTGGGCCGAGTAGCCAAATTTCACTCGGTGGTCTAACCCAGGCAGTCGGAGACGGTGGCTCAGGTATGGCATATGAAAGTTTGACTGGGTGGTCCACTTGATAGATCGACTGGGTGGTCCAGATTGAAGTAAACTCCTTACAATTCACGTTTTGTTATCCATTGGACCCAGTCGAGAGTTACATTTAAGCCTAGATTTTTTCAAACTTCAAATCAGTTATTTCTTTATCTTTTCTGTTAATCGAATGGTCCCAAGCCCAGAATCTTCCTCCCAGCTACCCTCCCACCTTCACTTCTTATCTACCGACCTCGTGTTTTGACGAATGTGGTGTCGTAGCACTCTCGCGCCACCCTAGAATTATAAGAGGCGTTGACAAATTATCTGTCCGACTGTCCAGGTTACGGTAGCCGATTCAGCCAATTAATCACTGTCCGCCGTGTCGCTTCCAATAACGAACACCAAGGGCGATGCGATCCGCGATCCGATACCTGGCCACGGCGGACTGCGCCAGGATTCTGTAGTTCACTGAATCATGATAGGCACAGGGATCTGATAGATTATGAGAATTGGTTCTTTGTTCATCTCTTGTAATTAGAATTTAAAATTTTATGAAAAAAAAGAAAAGTCAAAAGACAAAGATCGTCCGGAAATGCACACGAGTACGAATTGTGCGTAGAAACTGTCAAAAGATAAGATATAACGCCGGAAATTGAGCTTCAGAAGCTGATAAACGCTGAGATTTTGATTTAAAAGAGGGTGGAATCACGGACACACGGACTCACTCGCTCCATCACTCACTGACTCACGGACTCGCGGACTCACCCCCTCCATTCCTCACTCATTCACGGACTCACAGACTCACTCTCTCCTTCAACCACTCACGGACACACATAAACTCACTCACTCCATCATTCACTGACTCGCGAACTCAATGTCTTGGTCATTCACCCACTCATCCACTCACGCGCTCACTCTACTCATACTATTTTCTCTCTCATTTCACAACTCTCTCTCTCTCTCTCTCTCTCTCTCTCTCTCTCTCTATCTCTCTTCTTTCTCTTTTTCTTCATTGCCTTGAGACTTATCTACGCTTTCCTAAACCAGTAAATCCACAAGATCTAATCCGGTCGTCCTAGCCTAGACTACCGTACTCCGTCTGTTTACGTTCCTGTGTTCCTTGCGCGCGAGAAAGCGTCCGGCTGCCGCGGGTTACGCGGATTATCCGGGCGGTCTCGCAACGACAGAAGAAACCGCTGATGGATGACGAAGGAAGAGAGGGACCGGCACTGCAGGGAACCACGCCCGTGGACACATTCTCGGATCAGGCGGCTGGGTGAAAGGGAAGAGGGAAGAGACTATGCCATCTGGTTATGGAGGTAATGGAGAAAGAAGAGAGAGGGAGATAAGGGGGGACTGTCGAAAGACTATAGCTACGCTAGAATAAGTAAGCTCTTCGTCTCTCTCTCTCTCTCTCTTTCTTTGTCTTTGTCTTTATTTTTCTCTCTTTCTCTCTCATTCAACGTGTACCTCTTTTCCCTCTTTACCCGTCACTCTCTCTCTCTTCTTCTTCTCTTCCTATGTATATACCTATTTCATTTTGTATTTTTCTCCTTTCTCTTTTCTCCTTTTTTCTCTTTCTCTGTCTATCTCAGTGTCTCTATCCCTCCCTCGTTTTCCGTTTTCCCCGACTTCTATCGAGCATTCAACCAAGAGTTTTACAGAATTCTTAAAGCTCAGAAACCTCTTCTCAGAAGCCTACCGTAGTCTTACGGTAACTGGCGGTGTGCCAGTGCTATCCATCACTGTCGGCCGGCAGGCGCATACCGCTTGGCCATGTTGTGTAACACAGACGGCCGACGGCCACAAGGAAACCGACAGATGGGGGACGGAGGAAAAGGAACCGCCTGGGGGTCAAAGGGTGAGGGACGCAGAGGGACATCTTTCTCTGCTCCTCTGTCTTCCTGTCTCCGCGTCTGTATCCATCTCTCTCTCTCAATCTCTCAATCTCTATCTTTCTTTCTCTCTTGCTCTCTCTCTCTCTCTTTTTCTTTCCCTCTGTACCCCCCTTTCTCCCACAGATCATCCTTGCTCGTCTAGACAATACCCCCTCTCTCCTTTCCCATACCCTCTTGTTCAACACCGAAAAAGTGTTTCCCGCAGCGTTGAGTATGCATCTTATTCACGGTGTGAAAATCTATGCGCAGGCACAAAGGGCGTGCATAATTCTCGACCACACTTTCAAATCATCAAAGGAGCGCCGCCTTCTAACATGCAAATAAGGAAGGCGTACTGTAACGACGTGGTACATCTGACACCACTTTTAGAAAACTCATGTTTTACGTCATTCTCTAGCTGGCCTTGGGAAAATTAACTGCACCACTTTCCTTTTTCTGCAGAGGTAAGTTTTTGACAGTCTATTTTCCCTTATGTAATCGCAGCATTCAAATTTGGAGCTGTAGAAATATCAAAGAGTTCTGTTTCTCTTTACATTAAGCGGAAAAGGATTCCAAATTCGAATTGCCGATCGTTACCCCCATGTCCGATTGATTTTCTGGAATTTTGGTTTTGGAAAGTATAGTTTAGTTAGAGAAAAAAAGTTTAAAATAGTAATTTTTTAGCCACTTTTAACCTACGTTTAACTACACCGATTTCACTTGGGGTTTGGAGCAAAAAAATGCATCCCATCCATTACTCAAATATTTTTTTCAACCTTCAAGTAAAATAAGTTGACAAAACCAGAAATTAGTGAAACTCTTTCTGGAACGCTGTTTCGTAAACTCAGGGCAGTTTAGACTTGAATCCTGGTAAAAGGTAAACATCTGATTGGTACAGGATAGCACTGCGGAGAACAAGAGGTTCGAGCAATTCCAGGATGCCATCTGCTTGAGGGACCTTGATTTTTGTTAAATACAACTTTTTGTTAACCAAAAGCCGATTGGCCTGCTTTTGGCAATTAAAGGCCGCATGACCTGTTTTTTGTCAATTTAAAGCCGCATTTTAGAAACCAAAGGCCGCTTGAACTGCTAATTGCAAGACGCTTTTGGCAACCTGAGGCCGCTTTTCTTGATTTTTGGCAATTAGAAGCCGCTTTGGGCAACAAAAGGCCGCTTAAACCTCTACGAGGTCTAGCTTCTTTAGGGTTGGACCCCCTGTAGGGCCATTTTTTTACATCTCCTCCCAAGGCGTTGCCCGAGGCAGGTTCGGGCCGGCTTTGATCGGGTTGGGTCTAATATTTAGAGGTTCGGGCGGACCAGCAATAACCATATTTTTCCTAGTGAAAGGTACCAAAATCAAGGACCTGTCCTGATCCACCCTTGGCACCGAATATTTTCCCGTTCGTCTGATGAAACTCCCCTACCGGCTCAGTTTTGAATATTGAAGATTCAGTTAAGTTACAATAAAACAAAATAAAAACCAGACTTGTAATCACAGTGCACGCTAAAATTTAAACCTGCGTTAGGCGAAGACCTGACTTACTTTCATCAGTTAGGTAACTGACATGCGACATTAGGTGCATTTTGTCTTTTTCAAGTAGTGTAGCTTCTTGTTTTCTAAAAGTTTGACGTTCATTGTACCCTCTCCCAGCACTCGGAGGCCTGCCCACCCCCTATTCACACCTCCCCCAGGCGGCATTCCACTCACCCCTCCCTCCCTCTTCTAAATTACATGTTGGTGTCTCGGCGTATCTTATCTCCTTCGGCGGACGCTCAGAATTGCGGCTGGTGTCATCATAAAGATAATTATACCAATAAAACCACGTCCGCCTTCTTTCACACACCGACGGTAGCCGCCTTATCGCCACGACGCATGCGGCTGTTTTGCAACAGGCAGACTACATTCAAGGTTTATCTCTCTCTCTCTCTCTCTCTCTCTCTCTCTCGCTCTCTCTCTCTCTCTCTCTCTTTCGCTGAAGCTATAAATATCCCTGTCACTCTTTTTTAAGCAAGTAAGCGATCATTTTGCAACGGGGGGACAAAAAGCCAGACAACTGCCGCTAGACGGCCTTCGTTGAATTCCGGGATTATCAATTTTGTCTAGACAAATTTCGGCGGCTGAAAAAGATGTCAGATGCAATTAAATGGATGGATGACTAAATGCGTAACATTTCGCAACGGGCAATGAATCAGGATCATTTCAATGATGCATCTTCTTACAAAGAAATTCTTTGGATTACTTGGTTGAATAGAAGAGGAAGAAAAGGAGAGGAATATTTTGTTCATTGGCCTCTTTACGCAATACATTAAAAACAAAGCCATAAAGTGAATGTTATTAGCAGCGGTTTTTACGAGCTGCCTCGTTTGGCGTACTTTTCATTTTCAACAAGGAGAGGGAGACGAAGAGAAAGAGAGAGAGAGAGAGAGAGAGAGAGAGAGAGAGAGAAACAGAGGTAGAGAAAGAGAGACAGAGACACTCCCTCTTCTATAAACGTTCCTGTTCTTTGCCCTCCTCATCTGCCTAATTCCCTTCCCATCAGTTGTCTTCCCCCCCCCCCCCTCTCTTCACTCTTCAACTCCTAGTTGCGTCCCAGCGGAGTTGCGTTGTCTTCGCCCCGCGCGGTGTGATGAATGAGCACGGCCGGTCCAGCCCCTGGATTTATGGCCTCGGATCGTCTGCTTACAATCCGCGGGCGGCGTCTTTGAGGACGCGCCCTGACAGTTGTCGCCTCCAACCACACCACCGTATCCCTCGCACTAGGATTACGCTCAGCCGCCCAAATATTTGCCCCAGAAGCATCACTACCGCTTTTCTCTAAAGGAGAGAGAGCTATTCCAGCCTTCTTTTCCTGATTCCATCGCGTCAATTTGTTTTTGTTGAGATCAGTTGCCCGATAATTTACAGAAACACGACACCTCCGACCGTCCACCTCTTGTTTTGGCAGACGTCAACAAACACCCAAATGAACGTTCGCTTTCTCACTCTCTCGCTCTCTCTCTCTCTCGCTCTCTCTCTCTCCCTCTCGAAATCCCCCTCCCACATGTTGTTGATCGATTTGCGTCGATGCGGTATCGCAACGGCCATAAAAAGGGGCGCGTCGCCAAGGATAACAATGTTTTTCGCTCCTTCCCTCCCATTCCAATACAGTTGGTCTCCTGTAGCCTGCTCTCTTGTTTTACTTGCCAATGAACATTTGATAAAGGTCAGGCCGTAGGTAGTCATAGGGGAAAGGGCACAGCCGATGAGACAGCGTCTGGCGGAGGCTTTATTGCAGACAGATTGGGAGACGCGCTCTTTTGATCTCTGTCTATGTTTTTCTTTCTCTTTTTCTCTCTGCCTGTCTGCCTGTCTGTCTCTCTTCTCTCTATTTCTCTGTTTCTCTTTTATGTCTCTCTCTTTCACTCTTTCTCTATGTCTCTCTGTCTCTCTTTCTCTTTGCCTCTCTGTTTCTCTTTCATATGTCTCTCTGTCTCTTCGCTAAATCTCTCTCTCCCCCCTCAACCGTCGATTCTTTGTCGCTAAATGTCACAGGTCAATTAAGTAACCTTAGGTTATCTACGCATTCCCACAATGTCACTACCTCACATTATCTAATCTCCGCCTTTGACGGCATCTTACTGTTATTGAGCCAAGTATCATACCGTAATTAACTTAATTAAGATGATTCGGCGATAAGATTGAATCACTCTCTCGTCATGTCTCTCTCATTCTCTCTCACTTTCTTATTCTCGATATGTCTCTCTGTCTCTAGGTCTCTCTCTCTCTCACTCGGTCTATCTGCCTCTCTGTATGTCTCTCACTCCCTCGCTCTCTCTCTCTCTCTTCCATCTTCTACTCCGTGTCATCGAAAACTCCCCTTTTTCTCCGATGTCTCCCAGTGACCCATAATCCCCGTTGTCTCTCCTGTTTTTGCACCCAAAGTGTCCTGGAAACTCCTTCGGTCCCAGTTCCCCGGCGGGTCGTTTTCGCGCCGTTATCTCGTTTTTTCTGGCTCGACCCGGCGCCTTGTGGCACGGCTGCTATCTCTTCCCCATGACCGCTGATAACACCACATTGCTCCCTGGATTAGGTTGCCAAACTACCCCGTTTTGGTATGTTTTGCAAACTAGGGTGATGTTTAGCAAAGACGGCGTTTCGAAATCCTTTAATTTGTATTTACAACTTTACACTTATGACTTTGCATAAATTTACCAATTAACACCAATTTTCCAATAAGTCTAGTTCATTTGGTGTAATTTCATTTAAAATAAGTGTTTTTGTTTAGAAGTGACTGAAAACATTCGAAGTCCCCATCTCTTACAAATTTAGCCTTATTGATTGTACAAAAGTGGAGTAATCAGTCAAAATAAAATCCTGTCCAAAAATATTAAAGTGGGTGGAGCCTAATTAGAGTAATCCGCGCGCTCTTGGGTTTACAATTGGAATTTTGCAAAACCAGTTCATATACTTTACTTAAATTTGAAAACTTTAGGAAAATGTAATAAATTTAGATAATATCAAAATGTTATTTTTCAGCATATTTTTGATTCTCAATGTTAAAAGTTAAAACTTCTTTTTTTTTACAGTTATGTAGTTTACAATTCATTGAAAACTGAGTTTTAAATTCAAAGTTATATAGTTTTCTTTGAAATTCAAACAGAAAAAAAACGATTTATCAGCGCTTATCTGTAGGATTTAAACTCTCCGCAACATTTGCAGATAAATCGTGGCGGGACCACTTTTTTCCGGAACTTTGATAATTTGCAATGTTTGTGCACGTTCTTCTCTCCTTTCTCTTTCTCTCTATCTCTCTCTATCTAGCTCTCTCTATCTCTCTTTGTCTGTCTCAAACTCTCGATCTCTTCCTCTGTGTGTCTCTCTCTCTTTCTCTCACACACTCTCTTTTCCTCCCATCAACCCCTATCTTTTTCCTATTTCTCTTGGCGGGCCAACCGCAGCGTATTGCCATAAAGTGCCCGATTAGCGATGCAAATGTGTCTCTCGTGTACGACCGAAGGCAAGGTGTGTGACCCTACCGAAGGGGGCGGGGCCTGGCCCGCACTCGGATCCTCACCTCCGCCACGCGCACCCCCACGGGGTACGGTAGGTGGCGCTAATTAGATACACCTTTGGATCACTTAAGTCTCTCTGTCTCTCCCTCTCTCTCTCCTCTCTCTCTCTCTCTCTCTCTCTCTCTCTCTCTCATACTCCCTCTTTATATACCCTCTTCCTCTCTCCTTCTTCTCACCTCTCAATCAATCAATCAATCAATAAACCAAATCGATCAATTACCCAAACCCCATAAAACCTTCGATTTTCACTGAAACGTGGGTATTTGCCCTGCTGTCCGCCCGTAAATCACCGTCACTCCGCAACAACATGTTTACCGGGGGCGGCAAGGAGGAAGCCAAGAAACAACTGCTCCACTACCCGGGTTTTGGCGGTAATCAGTTTGTTTTACTTGATTCTTGATACTTTTCATAGTTTTTTACTATTTTCTTTATACAAATATTATTAAAATCGACTAAAAACTCCGTGAAAAGGTGAGTACCCTGCCCCTCCCTTGCTTCCTCGGCTGTTCCACCTGTGGCCGTGAGATTATCCCTAGACTGGCATAAGCTCGCGTTGTTACAGGCAGAACAACGGTTGGAAAATCAATTCATTGCCCACTTTCTACCTTTTCTTTCTTTTTTTTTCATTTTATTCTAGGTTTCTTGGTGACTTTCACTGAAATGGAAGAACAAAAAGAAGGTTCCTTGTTCGTAAGTTTGAACACTTCTTGCTATTGATTTTTTGTAACTTTCTGAACAATTAAAATACGATACATTTAATTTACAGTTTAAAAGCCATTTTTGACAAAACTTTTGGTAACCTCCTTTCGTATCTGCGTGTTTTTTATTTCTCAAGAATTTCATCTTCTTTTTTATTTTCCCTTACTTTATGAAGTCGGATTTAGAAAAAAAACATTTAAATTGTGTAAGTTTGGAAATTCCGAACCAGAAAAACTGAACATCACATTGCCTGATCGATAGAGAGACGGCAAAGAGAAAAAGAGAGGTTCAAAAAGAGTGGGTTTATAAGTTAGACAAGCAGAGAGAAGAGGGGTAGAGAGAGAGAGAGAGAGAGAGAGAGAGAAATACAGGGTCAATACTATTTCGGCCGACTTTTGACCTGTTTCCCAAAATCCGAGTGGGATCGGAATGCAACAGTTCTTCGGCCAGAGTGCCTGCCACTGATTTACGACCTCGCCGGCTGACTCATGACATCCGGCTCCAGTTTGCCGAATTTACTGCCAATTGTTGTTCGAAAACTAACCGATAATCATCGTTCAGTGGGACAGTTGGTTAATTTTAGAGAGAGAGAGAGAGAGAGAGAGAGAGAGAGAGGGGAGAGAGAGAGAGGGAGATAATGAAAGAGCGAGAGAGCGAGAGACAGACAGACAGACAGGCAGAGAAAAGGTGTTTGTACGTGTGTGTATGAGCGTGCATGCGTGAATTACCAACTACTTTCATCTTATAGGTCCTGCCACGACCATCTCCTCCTTCCTCTCCTCAAGTTGCGAACCGGCTGTCCTCTGCATTGCGTCTGATTAACGGCGGCGGCTGGCCCGCCGCTGCGCGTGGTCTGCGTCTCCGGCTCCTCTCGTTCTCTCTTCGAATGTTGCGAATAGCGCCGTGCGCTGATTTATGACTGTACATTATCGAGCCGAATCTGCGGGCCGCTCGTAAAATTCATCGATCGATCGTCGTGTGTTGCCCACAAGAAGAGACGACCGACACAAAGACACCTTTGGCGAAGGAAGAGGGGAGGAGGAAAGTTCAATTCGGAAGTTTGCCTCTAGGGGGCGTACTGAGCCTTCTTCGCGATCTCGCGCTAAAAAGCGTCTTTCATATTAAATCACTGTGGAACGGTTCCTCAATGCCTCGTAGGTCATTGAACTACACAGACCGGAATAGTTTTTATTTGGCTCTGGGAGTTATGTACATTTCAAATGGAGAAAGAGAGAGAAAGGAGGAGATTAGTCCTAAAATGCATGGCAAGGCGGTGTGACCAGGTGTGGATAAGAAGTAAAAAGGCTTCAAAATTTCAGTGAGGGGAAGGAAAAGCGAACCCTGGGGATTACGGCGCCTGGCCACTTCGTAGTTGCTCCAGGCGTCTTCCGAAATGACGGGGTTCACTTGGCGAGTGTGGATGTTGCAGGGAACACGCACATGGAGACCGTCGCTGGCATCGGCCTGAAAAAGAAGGAATTAGGCCGCTTGAGGAAACCTTAGGCCGCTTAAAGGCTGGCGAAAATGTGACGAGGATTCTAAGCAACCGCTTTTTTTAAACCATCGCTTTATCTTAGTATAGAAAAAAGCTATGCCTAATGTTGTTTGCTTTATTTTGCTTATTTGGCCAACCCTTTATCTACACACAATGTACACAGGAAAGGTGCGTTATTATTTATTACCATTTTCTATTAAATACTAGAAACTACGCAGAACTTTCTAAGAAAATTAAAAGAATACATAATAAAATATTAGAAGTAGAACATAAAAATACTCGACGATGAGGCAATTGCTCTACTACAATTACTACAATTGCACTAAAGAAGTTGTATGTCTGAATCTTTACAAAGTTATATAGAAAGTAGTAATATATAGAAAGTTACTTATCTGATTCTGAAGGCATTGGCTAAGTTTAGCTGAACCTACAGAAATTGACTTATCTGGTTCTGAAGACATTGGCTAAGTTTAGCTGAACCTACAGAAATTGACTTATCTGGTTCTGAAGACATTGGCTAAGTTTAGCTGAACCTACAGAAATTGACTTATCTGGTTCTGAAGACATTGGCTAAGTTTAGCTGAACCTACAGAAATTGACTTATCTGGTTCTGAAGACATTGGCTAAGGTTAGCTCAACCTACAGAAACTGACTTATCTGATTCTGAAGGCATTGGCTAAGTTTAGCTGAACCTACAGAAATTGAATTAGCTGATTTTGAAGACGATGCAGATTCTAATTACCTTAGGCAGTTTTCTGTAGATGATGTCGACCTCAGAACGCTTTCTAAAGTTTTTGAAGGCCTCATGCCACTTTGTACAGATAATGTTGACTTCCGGCCGTTTTCTGCAAACTTTGGTGACCTCAGGCCGCTTTTTTCAGTTGATGTTCAGAGCTAGTTGTTGATATTAGAATCTTCTTCAAAAAGTTTTCAGAAAGTTGCTGAGCTTATTCCGCCAACATTGCCTTATTTTTGCTGAATTTTTTAGTCTATTTTCTTTTTTTTAAACGTTTCCAATCATATCATTGAAGTTGATAAATGAATCTGGAATCATATCTGTTTTGCCGTTTGCTGCATGGTTATTGTGCTCTCGACAGCTCGATCGCGGCGGGACCTAAATCAGCCGTTGTCAGCTCAAAAAATTCACATTTTTGGCTCGTAAAAAGCGAAAACAGCATTTTAAACCATAATAATTCCATTGTAGAATCTACAAGCAAAGGGCTACTGAATGATATAGGGCTCGACTGGTAATTCTCCAAAAATTGGCTCACGGATTCGCAACTTTGACGCGTCCCCACGCGCGTTAGAGCGAATTTTAGACTAAAAAATTTTCATTGTGTATACTACGAGGCAAGGGCTACCGACTGACATAGGACTCGACTTGTAATTTTCCAAAAAATGGCTCACTTTTTTCAGCTTTGACGCGTCGCGACGCGCGCGCGGCTGAAATTTACACTTTCTCATGGTGATTTCCGGAAGCAGGATGCTTAGCTGCGTCGAATGACACAGGTCACGGGCCGGAACTCTCCGAAAAAGTTCCTCATTAGTGTTCTTTGTTATAAGGGGTGGATCAGTATTATGAATTTATTCTCTACTTTGACATTTAGTTACATAACATTATACTATTATTTATTGATTGCGATTCTTAATTATTTACATTCACAGGCATTGTACAGCATGCAACTTGAATCACTTTGATTGTTAATCACAAAAACGCCGCAAGAAATTTGACCATATCACGTAATATTATGTTCAATTTTCCCAAATTAAGTACCAAAAATTAAATAAATTAAACAAAAACGACGGTGCGTAAATAATTAGATTTACTTGTTTTACAATACAATGGTAAAAATGCAAAGGTATCCAACGACTAGGGGGACATTTTCTTAAATATGGAGTGATTAGCGTTGAATATAATTTCTTGATTTTAAATTTGTTGGGGTTTCGGGGTAACAGTTACCAGGCTTACTGTAACACTGAACCCAATTTATATGTCTCATTTGATTTCAATTTGAATTTATGGTTTAAAAAAAACTAAGTTAAAAACATACGTCACTCAATATTATAATCTACATAAGAGACTAACACGACAAATAATCAAAATCAAATTAAACGAATAATCAAAATCAAAATTGGGAGAGGAATTTCCTTGCCACCTGTTACCCTGCCCGCTGAAGGTGAAAATGGTTTGCTAATTTTTCGCGCGGTTTGACGGCTGACAAAGATAGATACAAACATATCTACACCGTTGCTCAAAAGTTTGAAGGAGGACCAAGAGTTACTACAGAATAGTTACACTATTTTTTAGCATGAAGTATCATTCGACCGGCTGCCCTACCACATTCGCCGTTGCATTAAAGAAAAGGTTGATTTGTCTCATTTAATAGAACCATTGTGATTTAGTTGACATATAAGCAATTAAGTATTTTTGAAGAATGTTGCCAAATAACTCTGAAAATGTGTTCATTACGTTCGCCAACGACATTTCCGTTTACAGCACATATGTTAATTATACAGGTAGTTTATTTATAATATTGGTACGTACACACACGTAAATCACACGCACGCACATATTCACCCATCTGCGCAATTTATATGAAAGGAATTTATGTTTTTTTAACTAAAAGATTGTTAAGGATGGTAGTATAAGAATGGTGGAGAAAGAAAAACAAATGAAATTTATTGAATACTTTAATGACGCTCGGGTGATATTCCCTTGGAAGAATAGTCCTCCAGTTGCTTTCCATGCGAATCATCTATACATAAACGTGAGTTTTCTGCTTTTTTCACATACACACACACACACACACACACACACACACACACAGACACACACACACTGCAAAGTTTGTCACATATGTATTTAGGATCTCCTGACTGAAGAACTGTATGTTTATATAAAACAAAATGTTCGAGGTGTCTTTGATCTCTTTATCAGTTATCCCGGGGACCGCTTTGGAGTGCTGTCTCCACTTTACTTCCAGTTTAGAAATGCATGTTTGCTTAACATTATTAATAATCACTAGATATTTTCAGATATTTAAAATAACAAAGCACGGTTTAATGGTCGCTGAGTTCGGCAACAGCTGTCCAAGAGATTTTAGAGACATTGACTTTGTGAGTCAATTTGTTTGTTTGTTTTTGTTTGTGCCTGGTACATTCTTTATTCAAAGGTTACTCTTACAAATACTGAATTGCTTACACCAGAAGAATGTTTGTCTATCCAAGCCAAACATGAGACAAGCATCCAAGACTCTTCGTTGGAGTCAGATCAACTAGTTGAACAAATTCAGGTTTATACAGCGGTTATGATTATGCAAGATTTTATTTTCAGAAGTGGACGGAAGGATGGATTTGGGGTAGTAAACAGATTTGCTTCCTCAGATTGCCTTTGTTTGATTTTAATGACTTTCAAGCAAAAATGTCTCAGCATTTTCAAATAGATTATATGGACAATCAGTTTATGCAATGGATTTTAAGGAGGAAGCCATCATCAAATAATCGATCTGATTACTATTTAAAACTAAACGTATTTATCGTTACGAATAATGGCAAATATCTAGCATTTTATCAAAGGTAGGCAGCTAGGTTATTTGTTTCTATTATGAAAAGGTGTGGTATTACCAGTACATTGAATAAATTAATGTTTTTCCAATTTGGTAATTTGACAACTAAGCTCATATAATAATTCATGTCACTGCGTAAAGTGTATGTTGTCATTTTTGCCTTCTCACAAAATGAGAACATAATATCCAATAAAATGTTAAACGAACGAATCAAAATAGATAAAACGAAAGAGAGAGAGAGAGAGAGAGAGAGAGAGAAGAGAGAAAAGAGAGAGAGAAAAGAGAAAGAAAGAAAAAATAACGGCACATACCGGAATAGTTTTTATTTGGCTCTGGGAGTTATGTACATTTCAAAGTGAGAAAGAGAGAGAAAGGAGGAGATTAGTCCTAAAATGCATGGCAAGGCGGTGTGACCAGGTGTGTGGAAAAGGAATAAAACAACTCTCAGATCAAATCGAAAGAGGGGAAACAAAGTGAAATAACCTAGATTTGGAAAATGAAACATAGGAAAATAGAGAAATGGGATCAGAAGGGAAGGTCCGCTGCGCAGACGTCCATGTAGTCCAGGAAATCCTCGCCGTAGGCCAGACAGATCTGAAAATAAAGGTTTTTTGTGAGTTATACGTTTTTCTGTCTCAAAATTCAAATTTCCTACCTGAAGGAGGGCCTCGCTGTCGTCCTGAGCGTAGTGGAACTCGCAGTCTCCCTTCACAATCTAAAAACCTCATTTTATTCCCCTCTTCCTCTGATTTCCCACATTCTTGTACAACATTCCCAGTCCGTAGCGATGTCCATCGTCGGTCAGCTCCCACTGTCCATCCGGATTCTTCCTGCAGAATTCAAATTAGACCTTTAATTTAAAGAAAAATACTTGAAATTGGCGGCGGTCCACCTCCTCTTCTGCGCCGGAGACCACATTGTCTTGTTGATGAAGTTGAGGGGATGGTCGGGAGGGAGGGCGGAATCGGCACTGAAACAGGAATGGGTTACTGTAGGCTTACGGTATAAAACTGACCCTCCATTGACATCTGGAGTGGTGTGGTCGGGAGCTGTGGTTGACGCGCGGATGTGGTCACGGACTGAAAATTTGAATATTATAGGGAACTTCGGTTTTTTTCAAACAAAGAAGTCGCCACTATGATAATTAGGCCAAAAATGACCGCCACATACGCCAGGTGCTGTTTTATGGCTAGGTACCAACAGGCGGCATCCTTTTGTGTGGGAACGGTCATTTGCCACAGCCAAATTGAGGCTCAATCCGATCAAAGCGGCCTACGGTTGTAATGCGGCGGCCCAAGGACACTACAAGGCGGCCTGAGCCAGTCTTTATCTATTTTTCTTCTTCAAATTACTCACTCGGCCTCCAGTCGATACCTTTGACTACGGTATTCATCTGCTCCTTCTGCTTGTCCTCGATGTTCTGCGCGGCCAGCATACTGTCGATGAAGAACACCTGAAATTCACTGTAGTTTTCATTGAAATGAGCATTTTACCCTCTGGGGTACGGTAGTTTCCTCCTTCTTGTGCAGCTCTCGCGTGTAAAGCTCTCCGAACAGCACACGGTAGTCGAAGCCGATTCCATTGTGAGCAACTGAAAGAAACGTCTATGTCATCGGTCGTTTAAGTTTGTCACCTAAAATGCTAACGTATTTTAAATGGATTTTAAATTTAACGACTTTCACCCAGTGATACCACTGGGTTTCCAAAATTTGTCCGCTGTGGGTCTCAAGGAGGCCCTGGACACATTTCAAGGTTTCATCTGTGCCTCCCTGGCTTCCGGGGTCATCTAATTGAATCGCTGATATGGTACGCGTGTGAGGCGCAGATAGAGCTATGTCAGTCGCTCTCGGCATTATTACGAGAGTCGCCACATTGTCGCATTATTCACAATACAAAAAGCGGCTTCCTTCTTCGCTTTCTCTGCGACTCCGCATGGGATCCTAACTTCTCTCCCGCGTACCACATCAGCGTCTGAATTAGATGACCCTCACCACCATGCAGCCCGAGACCCTCAGCGGAGAATTTTTGGAAACCCAGTGAAATCACTGGGTAAACATCATAATATTATTCCTGCCGTTGGTTTCAGATCACGTTTGTCATCGTCGATGTGAGATAATCTAAAATAGTAAGAAAATTCAAAAAACAAACCTAGACAGACAGGCTTGGGACAGGAGTCTAGGAAGGCGCGGACCTGCATCCACTCGACCTGGAAGTCATTCTTCAGCGAGAGGTCGTACTTCTCGTGGACGATCGCTAAAAATGCTTCAGAATTTAAGTGAAAGAAAGAAAAAGCGAACCCTGGGGATTGCGGTTCCTGGCCACTTCGTAGTTGCTCCAAGCGTCTTCCGAAATGACGGGGTTCACTTGACGAGTGTGGATGTTGCAGGGAACGCGCACACGGAGACTGCCGCTGGCTTCGGCCTGAAAAAGAAGGAATTAGGCCGCTTCAGGAAACCTTAGGCCGCCTATAAGCAAATATGGCGAACCGCCAGGCCGACGATTCTAAACACCAGATAAACATTGAGGGTTCGAATCCGTCACGGGTCAAACTTTTTTGCAATGTTTCAAAATGTTTGAATGGTAATATACACATATTAATGATAAGATTGTTCTATTACATTTTAAATTCATTTGTGTTTATATTTTAGATTCCATTTTAATATGCTTATTCCAAGCGTCTGCTTCAGCTTTTTCCAGGATGACCTACTCTCGGCAGCGTCTGCTACAGTTCGAAGCAGATATGCCCGCAGGGACAACTGCTTCTGCTTCGAACATCTGCTTTTGCTTTTGAGGGGAAATAAGGATTTCACAGGTGAAGCAAATTCATCCAGTCTGTCTCTGAACAATGTTCCTCTCCGTCTCTGAACTCCGTGACATTGCCGATCAGCTGAAGGGCGAAGAGTTCGTGGAGAGCAACCTGGAGTGCCTCGAGATGAACGAAATGAGTTGTGAGGATGTCTCCAACTCGGGAATAAGGCCAGTCCTCTTCAAGTGAGTTTTATTTCTCTCTCTCCCCCTCCCTCCCTCTCCCTTAAAGACCCATTAAACAAATGAAATCTTTAGGTTGTCCAAAGACTGGAAGTGGGGAGCTGCCGCCCTCAAAGTCCTCCAGAAGATCCGGAGGCAGTCTGCCAAGGCATTCCTAGAGCAGAAGGGCTACAAGATGCCTCAGAAGAAGAATCTGAAGAGGAAGACCGATGGAGCCGACTACATCGAAATGGTAAGATTTTCAGATGAATTTAGTTAAATCCTCATTTCCAGGTTATGAAGAAAGTGAAATTCGATGAGGAGCAGCAGAAGGAAGAGCAGAAGAAGACCAAGGCAGTTTCCAAGGCTGCCCTGGAACTCAGCAAAAAACTGAGCAGTGAGTTTCTTTCTTTCTCTCTTTCTCTCTCTTCCTCTTCTTTCCTTAAAAACTAATTTTTTTCAGTGCTTGAGCCCATCCCCCACCACCCCCATTCGGCACCCATCCAGAAGCTGGTCCGCCCCGGATTGACCGCTGAGCTTCTGAGAGAAGCCGAGGCCGTTCTCGGGGTTAGTTTTCTTTTAAATGTATCTTTCCAACTTTCCATTTCAATATTCCAATCTCAAACTAATATCTCTTTTCCAGCGCCAGATGGGCCGCGTTGACTCCGTCTGGTGGGCTCTCGTCATCAGAGACTTTGGAGAGCAAGAGCACAAGGTCTTCGCCGGCAATATTCGCACTCTCTACATAATGAAGACGCAAGCCAAGGAGGAAGAAGAGCTGAAGAAAGAAACGAAGAAGGAGATCCTCTGGGAAGACCTTTTCTAACTCGTTTAACTAATATGTTTTAACTATTTGTATTTATAATGTTTTAAATTTAAAATGTTTAACATTTGTTGTATATACATGTAATAATAAATGTAATTAATTAATACTTTGTGATTGGGGGAAAAGGGGGATTTCCGAATTAAGAGTTCACTTTTACCGCTTTTGGGCAACCATAGGCCGTTTCGAATGCTTTTTTGGCCGTTTGGAGCCTTCCTTTCGACAAATCTCCCTATTATGTCCAGAGATATTAAGTGCTTCTAGAATATTGAGGCATCTTACCTGTGAGCTCTTCTCGTGCATCTTATTCATCGCTTTGACGTAGGTCTCTCTGGCCACAGCCACGAACGACATCTCGGTGATCTTCGGGTACGTGTCGTTTTGAGCTGAAAAACAAAGGTCATTTTTTTTATCAACCCAGCTTCTCTAATTTAACTATGACCCACGCGACAAGGGTTCGATCCAGGCCGGTTCGTTTCTTTATTTTTGTCCAACTTTTTTTCTCTATATTGAATATAGGCATAATTAAATTTACTAAATTCAGTTTTTATAAACAAGCCCACTCCACAAATTCCCTCGGCCTGACAAGGCCCGTGATTTCAGAACCCAGCGTTTGCAAAGACGCGACAAGGGTTCGATCCAGGCCGGTTCGTTTCTGCCATTTTCGGGGCCGTAAAATTTATCGCAATTCCCATAGTTTCTACCGGAAACGCGGGAGAATTACTTTAGTATAAAAAGGGCCAGACACGATAAAGCTTCAGTTCGTCTTTTGGTAGGACTTACAGAAATGTGGCTCTTCCTACCGCTCCTCATCTGCCTCTTCCCTGGAGACACCGACGCCCATCGATCTCTCAAACCGAAAAACTACAAGCAGTGCATGGCGGTTAGGATCGATCAATTAGAAAATTGGCCAGTTTCAGGAAAATCGTAGCCTTCGAAAGGAATTGGAGAAGTATCAGGATGTTGGCCATAACCACGGAGGTCATGGAGGACACAGAGGCCATGATCCTAACCATAATCATGAAGTGCCGCAGGAGCATTGTTTATCTTTCAATCCGGTTGGTTTACAGAAGGGGGGGGGGGGCAAAAGAGGGGCAAAAGAGATTTCTGTCTTCCTTGGCGATTAGATATTGCATTTCACCTTCTTAAAACTGACGATGCTCACCATTTTCAGAAAAGCATGGTGAAAATAGCTGATATTTCCCCGAAGCTCATGAATTGCAGCGCACCGGTGAGTATTTTCTTGTTCAAAAGTCAAATTCGTTCAGATATCGAATAATGGCATCAAATGGGCAGTTGGTAAACGCTTCGCAGTCACATTTACACTGTCGCGTGATAATGCTACATTTTCTATCGCCTTTTTCAATGGCAACAATGATGGACTATATTTTAATACTGGGTTTAGAAAAGACTCCTTTGTAAGACATTCATGTTTTAAAATTCAAAGTGATTTAGGGGATGGATATGGCCATTTTGTTTGAACATGGATATAAACATGGTTATACTCACGCGTATGGGTGCCTCAAAACAACGTGCCTCAACAATTCAACTACCGATAAGTTCACGATTGAGTTCGTACAT
Organism: Oscheius sp. G VE-2021; assembly: GCA_022343465.1. Lineage (NCBI taxonomy): Eukaryota > Metazoa > Nematoda > Chromadorea > Rhabditida > Rhabditidae > Oscheius > Oscheius sp. G VE-2021. Next base: position 830,924 of record JAJQXH010000038.1, on the reverse strand, counting down.
GAAGGAAAAAACATTGTGGTGAGGAACCTAGCAGTGTCGGTACAATTCTTTGTTACAGGTTTCTCTAAATGGCAGGAAACAACTTCCTTATAATTGGACTGGTGCAACCGCGGACGAATTGAAATGGGGTAGTGTAGCCATAAACGCATTGAACGGATTCGCAATCTGCACTTCTCCGGATACGTTCAACTACGCGAACATTGAAGAAATCAAATTCTGCTAATCCATTTTCGATTGGTTGTTAATAAATTGGGTAAACAGATTATGTCGTTATATTGAATGATTTTCTCTCTCTATCTCTCTCTTATGCAGTTAAGATCAAATGATCCGGCGCATACCAGGAAATGATAAGTAGGTTCCAAAAAGAAAGGCCACACAGGGGCTCAAACCCCAAAGAAAAAGCATTGCGCGGTTCAAGCGGCCTATGCTTTCCAAAAGCGACAGCATCATTCAAAAAATCAAGTTTCCGCAAGATCTTGGTGTATGGTATGATCCGGCGCTAAAAGGCTGCCCGAACGGTTGGTTGCCTAGAATCTGCGGGCCGGCCAGTGTTTTGGCCACAATTGTTGAAGGGAAAAACATGAAGGCTCAAAACTATCCCAATCATGTTTACTGCAATCCACTAGAGGGTTCAATCACTACCCATGTGTTGGAACCATTAAGCCAAAACTCACTATTCAGAATGATCCTGTTCAATTCGTCCGCAAAATGCGAAGGATTCCTGGTTTTCCTCAGATTCGCCGTCTGGGGAACACTGGTCGAAAAGAGGCCTGTCGTCTCGAAATCCAGGAAAACGATAGTTTTCACGGTATCCGGGGAACTCCTGAAAATAGTTTCTTATTTCCCTCCCAAAAATGACAATTTAAAATAAAGTATTTTAAAAGGAATATAAAAAAACCTCTTCCTGGAGACGGATTTGATGGGGCTCACGGTGAAGGAATCCTTGCGCTTTACGTCGGTCTTCTCGGGACTAAAAGAGGGAAAATGAGAGAGAGAGACAGAGAGAGACAGAGAGAGACAGAGAGAGAGAGAGAGAAATAAAGAGAGACTTACGTGGTGTTATTCTTCGTCTGAAGAGGAGTCCTCAGGAGACTGGAGCTGGAGGGAGCCATGTTAGGATTCTGAGAAAATGGAAAATAAGGGAAAAAAAGGAAAGAATACCATCTCGGGAGTGACTTCGTTATTTCCGGCTACCTGGCGGAACTCGTCGAGGAGTTGGCGATGAGGGCCCTGTCTGCGTGGAGCACTGAAAGAAAATAAAGTTAATTGCGGTAATTAATTACACATTTAAATTTTTAATAAAAAATAAACAGTAAAAATACAGATTTGAATTTTTAAGCAGAAAGAACGAAAGAAACTGCGAGGCAATGGATCTTCAATACTTGGTTTAAACATAAAAGGACTGGGACTGCAGGGTTACGGTATTTACCGCTGCGGCTCCTAAATTGATCAAACGGTGTTTTACAGGTCAGGTGGTCTGATTTCGTTGTAAAATTATTTATTTTTCGAGAACGATCGCTAAAAAAAGCTAACTCGTTGAAAGCTTGACTTGTCGAAAGCGCTTTCTCTGCGTCTCCCCGCGAGAATCTTAATTTCTCTCCCGCGTACCACATCAGCGTCTCAATTAAATGACCCCGGAAGCCAGGGAGGCATAGGTGAAACCTTGAAATGTGTCCAGGGCCTCCTTGAGACCCCAGCGGACAATTTTTGGAAACCCAGTGGAATCATTGGGTACAAGCATAATTAAATAAGGGTTTTCTTTAAAAACCTGCGTCCTCAATTTAAGATGTAAAAATAGAAGAAGCAAAATGTTTTGTAAGCCGGAAAACACAATTCCCACGTGATTTCTGTTCAAACTTGGTCCTATCAGTTGTTTGCGCTTGGCAAATCTCCAAAATTGAAAATTGACGCAACTGATTTTTAAAGGGCTTAAAGTGCCTTAATTACGTTTGTAGTTATCAATCAATTAGAGTTACAAAAAGAAGAGCGCCGACCGGGATCGAACCTTGGTCGTGCGGTTGGTAATTTAGGGGACCAATATGGGTTGACGGACAGGCACGGATCGGGTCGACCAATTCTCAGAAAGCCCGAACTGTGAGAACCCTGTGTGCCAGCCGACTGGCTTGATAAAGACGTTAAATTGATGATTTCTATGCGATTAGGAGTAGAGAAACGTCGTCTGGCGTACCAGCCGGCTGGCTCGAAGAAAGAAAAAACCGCAGATGAGCGGATCCAAAGGGCAGAAGATGTAATCCGCTGACTCACTTTTCCACCGCCGGCGGCTGGTCGACTGGACGGTTGGCGTTCCCGACAGCCGGCTGGCTGGTGCCATTCGAGTGGCCTTCCCGTGGCGGCTGAGTCTAAACGTCAGAATTTAATATAATTTATTAATTTAATTTTTAATAAATAATAACAAACGAAAATGTAAATTCAAACTGACATCGAAAATATCGCCGTCCAGGGAGTCCACATCCGCCATTTTTAGGTGCGGGGCTCTGGAAATCAAAAATTTAATTGATGAAATTTCATGGATAAATAAGGGAAAAGAGAAAAAATTAGGAAGATTTGGATAAAGAGACAGAATTGCAGCGGTCAGAAGTCCGAAAACTGCAGCATTTGAACCCTGGTACGGGCTGGTACCGTATCTGACAAGCCCCGCGGACAATACAACGTGACAGTTTCCGAACGGCAGATGAGTATTCCAACAAAGCATAGTAAAATGCTTTAACCAGCCATAAAAATGTAAGGATTGTGGTGAAGGTCTCTTTTCCGATTTTTCAAATAAGTGGCGGTTATTGGCTCAAAACCAAATCAAGGCTCCTGTTGAGTCAACAGTGTTGACAAGTCAGAATAGTCACCAAAACCCTTTAAATGGGTTTGCTGGCTAGCCATCTGGATCAGAATAAAGCGCAAAGGTAGAAATAAGTCCCTGTAGATCATGTGCTCAAATGGCAGTAATTGAATAGTCTGTAAGAATAGTGGACTGACAGCTGGTGAGATTTTATTTACACGTGGCCGTGTCCAGTTGTGTCCAATTGACGGTTCCACCGGTTTGACCGAGGAAAACCTCACAGTCCAAGCTTGCAAGCGAATTGAGCATCTGAGGGCTAAACAAGGATGAACATGGATTTAATCTTGATGGATTCCTGCTTAAATTCTCGATTTTACGAATATTCCATGAAAATCAATTGACTCCATGCGTTGAAAACTGGATTTAATTTTTAAAAAAATTCGAAATCTGCCATTTCGCGCGGACTTCTCTCAGCCGTTTGCAATTTGCCGCACGGTCTCGGCGGGGCCTTCGCGTCGGGATATTTTGCTTTAATTCGTAGCCAACTTTTCGCTCTCGTTCGCTTTATGTGGCTAAATTGCGGTTATTTTTTAATTAAACTGTTGAAATTAGTCCAAAAATTCGGTCGAATTTCAGAAAATCGCCAAAATCGGGCCAGAAGATGGCCGAAATGGCAGATCACCACCAGGTAAATGGGGAAATGCGGTAGTTATTTACGACTGGTTTAGAACATCGTAGTGACAGACGAGGGAAAAATCGACAGTCAAGTGGACGGATCCCAGCTGGAAATGTCGGAAGTCGTGGGTTTTAATTCAAAATCTTATTTTAAAAGATTAAACTTTTTAAAACTTTGTTTTAAGGCGTTCGACGAGGAATTGATGAACACCATCGATGTGACGGAGGAGGAATTGGCGGAGGGAGAAGTCGACGAATTCGAGTGCACAATCAACAGCCAGTACGAACAGAACGTGCTCTACGATGTGAGTTCACGACTTCTGCGCTTTTATCACTTTTTCTGGTTTTTCGAAGGCTTTCTAGATTTTGCTTCGATTTAAAATGCCTAAATTTGTTTCTAATTACGCTCCGATCTGGATCGAACCTTGGTCGTGTGGTTGGTAATTTATGGAATCAATATGGGTGAACAGACAAACACGGGCCGACCAGGGTTCAACTTTGGTAGGCCCGGCCCTTAAGAACCTTGATGTATGTGGTTCCGAGTTTATAAAACACACCGCAGAGATCAACTCTTTGGCCAGTAATGCGATGTTCAAAAATAGTTTTTGCATTCTCATTTTCATGAAACCTTGTAGTCTTAAGTGTTCTAAATTTTAGATCTACCTCTAAACCCCCTTATTTCAGCTCTACCAGCCCCTGGAAGCGGATGAGCTGTTCCTGTGCAAAATTTGCCTGCAGCTCGGCAAAACGGTGGAATTCGACGACCGGCAGCAGTACGCCTCCCACCGCTACAAAGTGCACGGCTCATTCAATGTAAGTTTAAAAATCAAATTTAGATTCTATTTAGTGAATTTTGTTTGCAAAAATGAAGGGCGGGGCTAATTCTCAGTTTGGAGAAATATACATCCGAAATGCCGATTTTGGCCATTCCAGGCGACAGGCACCTGTGGCAAATCGGCATTTTAACGAACTACGTGCACGGTGTTTACGCGTCAGTCCGATTCATCGGCTTATCGGCGACCTTTTGACAATCACTTTCGAATTTTCCAAGTTCCCGCCTGAAAAGACGCAGAAAACTTTGGTTTGTCTGTCATGGTAGCGCCGCGAGGTTCACACCCGTACGAGATCGTCGACCGCGTCAATGGGTAGTCCCTCCGCATACAGTGATTAGCACCGTAGATAAATACAAGCCTCAAGAAGTCTCTGTCGGTTCCTTTAAACATGCCAGCTAGTTGACTCGTAGTTGGCTCCGCCCCTTTTACCAGATTTATAAAAAAAAACGTGACTGAATTTTCACTTAAAATGAAAAAAAAATTTCCTTCAGATTTCCGTGGTCTGCCCGATGTCGGATTGCAAGGAAGCCTTCGCCTCGACGATTCATCTCAGAAAACACCTCACGGTACTATTTCCTTATTTTTTTCTCCCACTAAAACCCCATTTTCAGCAGTCCCACGAGCAGCCGTTGGAAATCCACCACCAGGTCTTCTACAACATCGGCGAATTCGAGGTATTTCCGACAATGTTTGACACATACGGTTTGAAACCGCCATGGGAGGTGCTATTGGCCTCAAATGGCACTGATAAGCACTTTTTGGGGTGCTATATGCAAATTTGAGGTGCTATTTTCAACAAAGACTGGCTCATGTCAAACAGTGATTTCCGAGGAAGAAAGGGGCGTGGCCTAATTTGATGCTTCAGAGATGGAGACACATGGTGGAGCTGGCGAGCAACACGAGATTCGTGATGTACACGAAGCAGCCGAATAAGAAGAGACAAATTCTGCACTGCTCCAGGAGCGAGCACAAGCTCATTCTGCACTCCAGAAGGTGGGATTTCTGCGTTCTTATGCCTTCTTTAGATGGATTGGTCCGATTGGAGGTTACGGTAGTTTGGCTTACGGTTGTTCTGACTGCTTTTGGTTGCCAAAAAGCGGCTTTTCCTTGCCAAAAAGCAGATCAAGCGGGCTTTGGTTGCAAAAAAGCGGTATCCGCATTCAAAAAGCCAAGGTCACTCAAGTATATGGTGTCCTGGTCCTTCTCTTGGACGTACGATAGTTAGTCCGGCGGGATCTACCGTAGTTGCCTGCTCTACCGTAATCCTGGAGGCCGCTGGCTGCAGTAATCCCAATTGGCACATTACGGTATCTTAAGCCTTAACCGTCAATCAGACGACTCGAGGTTACTGTCGTGTTAACTGTTGAGATTACTGTATCTCGTGGAATCGAGAGGTAACCTCGAAGGGTAATTCCTTTGGTGATTGGATTACGGTATCCTGAGATTAGCATATTCCTAGCCAATGTGGGTTGTTGTAGAAAACCACACAAACTATTAATTACGGTACAGAATATGGTAGTTATGGTAGTTTCGGGTGCTGTATTTTGTATTGTTGGGATACTGTAGTTCGGTTCAAAGTCCAAAATTCAAAGTTCAAAAGTGAACTGAAGGCCGGGTCCCCACCTTTCTGTTATGTGGAAGTCTCCTGCGCGCTCCAAAATGATAATTGATCCGGAATTGATGGAAAGTACAGAATCTTTGGCACCAGGGAGCCCAGAAGGCAGATAAAAGTTCCAAAATATGACAAGAGATTGAATTGATGGCTGATGGATGTTTCATAAGCCTGGAATTCGAATTACTCATGGCTTCAAGATGGTAAACTTGTCAAAGCTTCAGATTGGATGGAGTCGAGGCAATTACAGGCCCCTGTACACCAGAACAGAAAAAAATACACCAGAATTCTCCCAAGCGGCATGTTTATCAAGAGACTGGTCATCTCTTGAAGAAGAGATTCTCTTCTCCTGCGTCTTCAGAAATCAGGTTTCGTTGAGCCCCTGTCAAACTACGACGGGTCCTTGACTCTTCAGAAGACCGGACTTCTTCGCAGAAGCCTCGATTCAGATTCAACTGATGATGTCAATCCAGATGATTCATGAAGTGGATCCAACTCCTCTGTTCTCCACGTTAACTCATTTCCAGCTTCAGAAGAGCACATCTCGTTCGAAGAAAGCAGACTCCAGAAGCGTAGATTCAGCAGAAGACGTCAATCCAGATGATCCAGAATCCATCTCCTCAGCCCAGTCCAACTACTTGTCATCTTCAGAAGAACAGGCTTCGTAACATCAGCCATTGACTACGAAGACCAGTGTCATCTCCCTCTATTCCTGAAAGTAGAATTTAGCTTCGCCCTTGAAAGCAAAGGACCGAACCGCTTCAACCCCTCGCCCTATGGGAACCGACACACTTTATAACTACATCCAACCGTCGTGGGTCTCGGAACTACTCCGATTCAAGTTAACCAAGGGCTAACCATCAGCGGCACCCGCGCAAAGCAGCAGGGTACGGGGCCTCGGGCTGTGGAAGTTCAGGGAGAGGGGAGAGACGGCTCGGTCCTTTTGGGGAGAGACAACAAAAACAGGCACCTGATGTGGTAAAGGAAGAAGACGGGATTCTGAAGGAGGAGGAAGACTTCGGAAGAAGAGAGGAAGTGGAGAGCAGCCGCCATCCGGGAGACACGAGGGAGGAATGAGCGACCCGCCATCGAAGATTATTCTGATTAGATGATTAGTGAGATTCGGCCAACCAGAGAACGACACCTGCTCATTTGAATATTTATGTTAATTTGGGTTAATTTGGCCGAGAAGGACCGGGAGCATCGGCTCTTCCAGAAAGAGTTCTATGCTAATCTAATGGGGAAGATGGGCATCGTTGAACCCCCAAAAAAGAAGTTTTTATCAAGGTTACGGTGGTACCGTGCCCATGTATGTTACAGAGTACTGTAAATTCTTAATATATAGGATTACGGTACCCATTTTGTAGAGACTCATTTGTGGATTACGGTAGTTTTACCTATAATAACCTTTTCTATTTTCAGAAACCGCCTCCCCCGATCCCGAATGCAGAAGGAGGGCACCTGCTGCCCGGCCGTTATTTCCTTCAGAGTCGACGATAGAACAGGGTTTGTTTTATTTGTTTTTTTTTATTTTAAAATTTTTTTAAAAATTAAATTAAAATTACAAATTTCAGCAAAGTCCACGCCTTCTACCAGCTCTACCACGTGGGCCACGCCTCCCAGCAGCCGGACGAACCGGAATTGAGCAACGATATGACGCCCCGGCTGGCCACCCTCCACTTTCCCGAGTCTCCGGCGTATTCGGGCGAAAGAGGAATGCAGTATCTGCAGGTAGAGAAGAGAGAGAGAGAGGAGAGAGGAGAGAGAGAGAGAGAGAGAGAGAGAGACTAACCCCTTGATTCCAGATAGACCTAATCGAGATGGAAAGTACCGTATACCACACCGTGGTCTACTCCCACCTCCTCGTGATGAAGGACCTCTTCTCCGGATTCCTCTGGGCCAAGCCCATGCCGGACCCCGTCTCCAAGCAGCTCCTCATTAGAATCCTCTGCGATAAATTCTGCGAATACGGAATTCCCGGTTAGTTTCTCAGCCTTTCTTAGCTTTTTAGCCATAAATTTAAAGAACCCAATAAGAAATCTAAATTTCAGAGGGATTCAGCTGTTCCGGCTCCTTCTCCTCCCGTCTGATCAAGGAGGCCCTCAGCGCCATCGCCGGAGTCTACCAGGTCCAAATTCGAGAGATCCACCACGAGGTACTTTTTGTCGTTCTTTAAGACCTTAAGTTCTCCCTAATCACCTCTTTTAGGCCCCAGATTACGAGGCCTTGAGAAGTACGATAATGGAACACGCGGCCTGTGACCTGAAGAGCCCGCTGAGATGGGTGGAAATGACGCAGTTCAGCATCATGGAGTTGAACCAGGCCGGAACGAGGAGCGCCTTCCAGGTGAGGAGATGGGAGAGGAAAGCGGCCTGAGGTTGCCATGAATAAGTCAAATAAGCAGAAGACTGGCTGAAGGCTAAAACGCGGAATGAAAAGCGCTTTCTGCTTTTTCAGGCGTCCTCAGGCCGCTTTTAACAGATTCTGTTGCATATAAAAACGGGTTGAGGTTCCAAGATTTCCGTAATGCGACCGGAATGAGGCAAGCACACACGTTTTGGGTTCTAAATGCAAATGAACATGAAACCGGATCGTGTCAAACAGTGATTTCGTCGCCAAATGTTATTAACAAAGGACTTCCAAGAACAATGAGAAAACAAATAATGAAAAACAACACAAAACATGAATATTGCACAAATCTGGTTTACTTTGTTTGTGCGCAAGCGTGCGCTATCACTGTCCTTCAGTCGATGAGATTGGCCGTCTTCACATCCCTGCTCTCCTGTACCAGATTAGGCACATTGTCACAGCTCTCCTGCGTCTTCAGTCCCCTGTGGCTGTCCTGCGTCGGTTCCATCGCACTCTTCTTCAGCATCCGGCTTGGCTCCAGCCGACTCTTCTCCAGCCTGCTCTTCTCCAGTCTGCTCTTCGGCAGCTTGATCTTGGCCTTGGCCTTTCCCTTCTTCTGCGGCCGGTCGTCACTGGAATCCAGCCTCGTCGCGATCTTCGTCGATCCTCCATCGTCCGACTTGAAATCCACGTTGTAGTATTTGTAGGAGTCGTTGTCTTCCTCCGGATACTTCGGAATACAGACGGAGGACTGGGTCCTGGCGCAGGGAAGGGTCTCCTCCTGGGTCAATTCGGGCGTCTCCGGCGTTTCAGAAGGCTTCGGAGTGGTGGAAGTGGAAGCAGGGGGAGTTTTCTTGGCTTTCGAAGGAGTCTCCTCGGATTTGGTGGAGCGGTTCTGCTTTTTGCAGGAGATGAGGATGGAAATGAGGAGGGAGAGGGGAGGGACGACCAGCAGCCACGGCATCACTTAAAGGAATGAGGAGAGGAATTGGCATTTCTAGTTTACGAGGTCACGTAACGTCGAAGTAGCTACGTCATTACGCATAATATGGTAGTCAACGAGGCCGTTTTGAGCTGGAAGCTTCAAAAGCGGGACCATCATTGCATACGAGGACCAGATCCTTGCGGGCTTTGAATGCTGGTATCTCTTTTTGGCAACCAAAGGCCGCTTGACCTTGTTTTGGCAAATAAAAGCCGCTGTTTGACAACCAAAGGCCTATCCCGGATTAGACAGGTCGAGCTTCTATCAGTGTTTGACACAATCCAGGCTTAGTTGAAAATAGCACCCCACATTTGCATATAGCGCCCCAAAAAGTGCTTTTTAGGGTCATTTTGAGGCAAATAGCACCTCCAACGACAGTTCCAAACCGCAAGTGTCAGACATTGGCTTCTATAGCCATGATTTCCTTTAACCATAATCTTTTCACCAATTCATTAATATCAACTTCGAAGATTGCTCAACAAACTTTTATTTCTTCGGTCTTCATGAAGTTAAGTGTTTCGTACGGAGAATCGCAGATTGCGAATCCGTTCAATGAGTCCAACGGTTCGAGAAGCTTATCGTTTCTTGCAAGGTATCCTTTTCCGTTTATAATGCTCTAAAACAAATGAATTGTTAACGACACTCTTACAATCCTCACAACAATGTTTGTTCCTTCAAATGCAAGCTCTAGGGTGACCTCCCTGGTAGAAAGCAGTGGATGGTCGCCCGAGTAGATCCCACTGTGAAGTTTACTTTTGGTCAGCGTAATTAAGGACACCCCCTGAATCAGCATTTTGTTAATTAGAAAAGCTGTTGTCTTACTACTCTACTCGTAATGTGAAAATGCAAAGAGAAGCCTGAACCATTGCAATCGAAAAAGTTTATGAAAAATACGGCAGCTTCCTTGAGCCTGGTGAGCTTAAGCACGAAACGTTTGCCTGGCGCCAATTTCATGTGGGTATTCGAGATCTGAACTTGTTTGTTCGAAAATTAGTGGCTGAATACTCACCGGTGCAGTGCAATTCTTAAGTTCCGGGGAAATGTCGCCTATGTTTATCAGGCATGTCTGAAAGGAGAAATTTGCATCCGAAATGCCAGAAAGAAGCACCATAGACAAAACAAGTCGAAAAGAGGATCCTGACGGCCCCTTTAAGTAAGAAACGAACCCCATTCAAAGGCCGACAATCACGAAGGTTGCATTGGCCATGATTATGCGTCAGTTCATGATTGTGGTTATGATCATGGTGTCCGTGACCTCCGTGCCCTCCGTGGTTATGACCCCCATCCTTATACTTCTCCAACTCTTTTCGAAGGCTACGATTTTCCTGAAATATGGTTTTCTTGTTGAACTTTTGATCCTAACCGCCATGCACTGCTTGTAGTTCTTGGGTTTGAGAGATCGGTGGGCCTCGGTGTCTCCCACGCAGAGACACAGAAGAATCGGAAGGAAGAACCACATTTCTGTAGGTCCTACCGAGATACGAAATATGCTTTTCGCTATCTGGCTCTTTTTATGCTCAAATCTAGTAGAAACTATGGGAATTTCAATGACTTTTACGGCCCGAAAACGGCAAGCGTCGTTGTCTTTGCAAAAGAACCAATGCTATTTCACAAGGTTCTCACGGGCCGGGCTTTCCTTGAATATTGCAACAAGAAGCCCAACTTTAACCCAGAAATATAAAATGGATGGTATCAAGATTTATTTGACTGCTTATTATACATTTACAAACATTTTGAATTAATACAGAGATGATACGAGATAACAGCGAGATTCTGATGTCTATTTCTTCGATGTCTTGGAGTTGGAGGTCTTCTTCACAGGGTAGATGTTGTTCGAAGGGGAGGGCAGCCTCTTTACTGAAAATGAGGAGATTGATGAATGAAGCGAGAGAGATAGAGAGAATTTGAGAGAGAGAGAGAGAGAGAGAGAATCAACTTACCAGGGAAACGGGGATTGGCGCAGGGAGGAAGTAGCATGACGATCCTCTTCTTGCCGTTCTGGGAGATGGCGGGGCGATCCAGCTGCTTCGTCTGAATATTGTCTTCATAAAGAAGGAAATAAGTGACTAACAGTGCGGAGTCCCTTGACAGCCTCTGCCTTCTTCTTGCTGATTCTGTCGGTGATGGCCTTCAGTTTGGCCTCGTCGATGGCCTTCTTCTGCTGCTTCGTGTCACGGCACATTTTCGTTGGAGATGTGGGAGAGAGAGAGAAACAATTGAACTGATTGAATGATGGGTGAAAGCTGGGTATATACCCTCGAAAGCAAATGCAGACTTCTGCTTTGAAAAAAGCCATCTGCGCGGCACCGCTGGGCATGCCGCCGGTTATTCATGGGCAGGGGGAAAAGCTCTGGCTTAGAAAAAAACTTTGGGAAAGAGATGTAGAAATGGTTTTATAAATAGACAGTTTGATGGAATCTTAAAAGACCCCTAAATGGTGGGAAATAGTGAAAGAGCAGCCAAAGGGTGCCTGAATTGGGTAAAAACCGTCCTTTTGAAAATGCGGCAACGGAAGTTGGCTGATCCGCTGAGCGGCCTGAGGCTGCCTCATCTTTCATATTGTTTTTGCTTATAACCCGTTTTCAGAGATTCTTCAACCGCCGTCCCCACTCCTCCGAGCCCCTCGCCTACCTGCCAGCCGAAGCCATCGGCGAAAATCGAGAACAAGACGACGGCTTCCCTCAGCCGGTGACCGTTCGCTATGAGCCAGGAAGCGCCGTATTTGTCAGTTTTTCCCTTTTTATCAAACTAAAACGTTGGTTTTCAGTTGAGAAACGTGGATTTCCGGACGGGGAGAGTAGGACTCCCGCTGCAGTACCTCTTCGGGTTGATATCGGCCGTCGATTGGGAGAAGAACCCGAGTTTCCCCTACAAAGTGCACTATTCGAGAGGAAATGACCCAGGGCCGACTGAGGGTGAGGAGAGAGGGAGAGAATGAGAGAGAGACTAACTGGCCAATTCCAGCCTCTCCATTCGTCTGGGCCCCTCCGAACTACGTCCTCCCTACCAGCCAGGACCTATTCCAGATCAAAGAAGAAGGTTCGTTTCTCTCTCTCTCTCTCTCTCTCTCTAACCCTCTCTCCTTCCAGAACGTCAGAAGATCGTCGCCAATCTGATGTGTTCCTGCCGCGAAGACACCGAGAACGCCCAGTGCACCCTGTTCCGCAGTTTCCTCTGCAGCAACGGAATGGCCAAGGCCTGCTGCTCCATCAGCGGAAAGAAGTGCCCCTATCACGAGAGCATCTCCGGCGACGATTCATACATGGTTTGCCTTGTTTCATCCCAAAATTCTGATTTTCCTGTTCAGAAAATGGAGAAATTGACGAAAATACATGCGAGAGAGTGCATAGACCCAGAGAAGTTGCAGATGGAGGAGGAACAGGGCTGGAGGTCAGATTTTCCCCTTGGAATTCTTTAAAATTTGAATTTTAGGATGCGAAAGAGGAAGGAAATGGGGATGCCGAGCAGTTCCCACCACATGGCTCCAGCCGAGTGAGTTTTTAACATTCTGAAGGCTAAATGGAGTTCTTTTCAGTCAGGACCTGGTGGAGGACTTCTCCGTGGAAGTGGCGGCGGAGGAAGTGGTCTCTGAGTCGATGGGAGATCCAGGTCTGATCAGAGTCAGCGATTTCTCCCCGGAGGAACCGCACCCACCGTCTCATGTAAGTCAGGAGGGAAAATTATGAAATTCTGGTTCGCATTGAGATTCCGACTTGAAAAATGGAAGGCGGGCGGCCCAGGCCCCTTGGTTGAGGATGTGTCTGGGCTTGGAGCCAAAAGTTTACTGAAAAAGATTAGCATACAGCGTGATGAGCCCTGGTGCTACGGAAATTGTAGTAGACTACAATAATTCGCTCAATCTGGGTCAGGAAAGAGGAAAGTCCCAATGAAAGACAAATTTCAAAGTCTTAAAAGTCCGCAGTTCCCCTTTTCCCACAAGTACAAAGTATTAATTAATTACATTTATTATTACATGTATATACAGCAAATGTTAAACATTTTAAATCTTAAACATTATACATACAAATAGTTACAACAAATTAATAAAACGAGTTAGAAAAGGTCTTCCCAGAGGATCTCCTTCTTCGTTTCTTTTTTCAGCTCTTCTTCCTCCTTGGCTTGCTTCTTCATTATGTAGAGAGTGCGAATATTGCCGGCGAAGACCTTGTGCTCTTGCTCTCCAAAGTCTCTGATGACGAGAGCCCACCAGACGGAGTCAACGCGGCCCATCTGACGCTGGAAAAGAGAGATTAGATTGAGATTAGAATATTGAAATGGAAAGTTTGAAAGATAAATTTGAGAGAAAACTAACCCCGAGAACGGCCTCGGCTTCCCTCAGAAGGTCGGCGGTCAATCCGGGGCGGACCAGCTTCTGGATGGTTGGCGAATGGGGGTGGTGGGGGATGGGCTCAAGCACTGAAAAAAATTAGTTTTTAAGGAAAGAAGAGGAAGAGAGAGAAAGAAAGAAACTCACTGCTCAGTTTTTTGCTGAGTTCCAGGGCAGCCTTGGAAACTGCCTTGGTCTTCTTCTGCTCTGCCTTCTGCTGCTCCTCATCGAATTTCACTTTCTTCATAACCTGGAAATGAGGATTTAACTAAATTCATCTGAAAATCTTACCATTTCGATGTAGGTCTCTCCATCGGTCTTCCTCTTCAGATTCTTCTTCTGAGGCATCTTGTAGCCCTTCTGCTCCAGGAATGCCTTGGCAGACTGCCTCCGGATCTTCTGGAGGACTTTGAGGGCCTGGGCTCCCCACTTCCAGTCTTTGGACAACCTAAAGATTCCATTTGTTTGATGGGTCTTTAAGAGAGAGAGGGGGGAGGGAGAGAGAGAAATGGAGAAAACTCACTTGAAGAGGACTGGCCTTATTCCCGAGTTGGAGACATCCTCACAACTCATTTCGTTCATCTCGAGGCACTCCAGGTTGCTCTCCACGAACTCTTCGCCCTTCAGCTGATCGGCAATGTCACGGAGTTCAGAGACGGAGAGGAACATTGTTCAGAGACAGACTGGATGAATTTGCTTCACCTGTGAAATCCTTATTTCCCCTCAAAAGCAAAAGCAGATGTTCGAAGCAGAAGCAGTTGTCCCTGCGGGCATATCTGCTTCGAACTGTAGCAGACGCTGCCGAGAGTAGGTCATCCTGGAAAAAGCTGAAGCAGACGCTGGGAGGAACCATATTGACATGGGATCTAAAATAAAAACTATTTAATTTAAAAGAGAATACAACACATTAATACATCATTATACGACTTTAAAGTTATGTATAAAGAAAGCTAAAAAGTTTGACCGGCGGATCCGAACCCTCGATGTTTTTCTGGTAACCGCCTGGTTGCTGAAAATCACCGACCTGGCCTTTTGGCTCGCTTATAAGCGGCAGAATGATACCAAAATCCGCAAAAACGATAAACGAAAATAAAGTTTTCGACCATTTAACCCCTTATTTTTTCAGAAACGTCGGAGGATCCCGTCAAGAAATCTGAGAGAAGCGGACATTTTGATTCACACGCCGGCCGATGAGAAGTACGACGAGGAGAATTCAATGGAGCCATCGACGTCCCAGGTTTGTTTGGTTTTTGAGTGCTATTGGGGTCGAACCGGCCCTGTAATGACAGCCAGGTGGCACGAAATTACCGTATTTTTCATTTCATTTTATCAATTTTTTGCTAAAATTCTAGTTAAACTCCATTTTTCGTTAGTCTTCCAATATTTGGCTGTCACCCAGCTGTCACGAAATACCGTATTTTACCCAGAATTATCGATTTTTTGGTTTATGATAACCAGGTGGCACGGAATTCCGTATATCACTTAAATTTATCGATTTTCTTCATCTAAAATCACAAAATTTGTTTTTCAGTACATTTCTGTTGATTCGAGAGGCCTGGGCTCCCCCTATTCCGGCCATCTCTCCCACGACCACCGAGATCCCTCGTCTTTGATCTCCCACGACCCTCTGCCGGAGACCTCCATTCTAGCTCCCCAGGTTGGTCTCTCTCTCTCTCTCTCTCTCTCTCTCTCTCTCTCTCTCTCTTTCTCTCTTCCTTTCTCTCTAAATATCTAATTCCCTCCTTCAGGAACCCCTTCCAACTGCCTCAATGTCTTCTGACGAGCCCCAATCGGACCCCCACAGCTACGAGGTACCGTAACCCTTTTTTCTTACCTTAGCTGAAAAGTTTTTAATCTAATTACCGTAACTTAAAATGATACCGTATCCCAAAACCCACCGTACCCCCTAATTTCGCCCATTTTCAGCATCAGCCGGTCCGTCGCTCCACCCGCGCCCCGAAGACCAAAGTCTTCACCGACTTCGTCACCGACCTCGCTTGATCTCTCCCAATTTTACCGAATAAATACGTGTATTTTGTGTAATGTTTGCTGATTTTTGTGGTTTAAAAGCCGATTTCACTATTTTCTAATCTTTTTATGTGTATTTTTGTTTATTATTGCCTGTATTTGTAAAATGTAGGTATTTAGGATCCAGATGGCCGATCAGTTCCACCGGAAATTGGCCAAGTTCTACGTTTTGCGGGACAAGGCCGATGCGCCGGATGATTTCGTCGCGAGAATGGTGAACTGCACCCTTGCGTTGGAGAGACAGATGGAGAAACTCAATGAGAAGGTGAGCAGAGAAACGTTTGAAACTACTACATAACTAAATTTAAGTTAAATGGAATCAGAAAGGTTTCACAAATGTTAGGCTTGTCCACAACTTCAATAAGAAGTGGACTTTTAACCGACGGCCTATTTCATCCAGTGATTCCACTGGGTTGCCAAAAATTGTCCGCTGAGGGTCTTAAGGAGGCCCTGGACACATTTCAAGGTTTCATCGATGGCTGCCTGGCGGCTGAGGTCATCTAATTCAGACGCTGATGTGGTACGCGGGAGAGAAACTAAGATTCTCGCGGTGAGACGCAGAGAAAGCCGCTTTTGTATGTTTAATTATGGCACTCGTATCAATGCCAAAAGCGCTTGATATACATTTCTCTGCGCCTCACCCGCGTACCACATTAGCGTCTCAACTAGATGACCCCGGAAGCCAAGAACCCATTGGTGAAACCTTGAAATGTGTCCAGGGCCTCCTTGAGACCCACAGCGGACAATTTTTGGAAACCCAGTGGAATCACTGGGGGAAAAATCACTTGTTATGTGTTAAAGTAATTTAAAATCACTAAATTCTAAAAATATGGGTTCATTCGTAAGGAGGAACTCGAATGTAACTCCGTCTGGCTAAACGCAAATTAGTCTTATAGTAAGCGGTATACTTTATTGAATAAACAATGTAAAAGCAACTATTACAATGAAAATAGCGTTTATTTAGTATTACTTAAATTTTTCATTTTCAGGAAACCACAGACATGATCATTTCGATGTCTGGCGATGAGAAGAGGCGGGCCGACTTGGCCCAGGGCCTCGTCTTTCTTATGTTGACGGAGAAGGAGAACTTCAACAAGGTTCCTCTCTCTCTCTCTCTCTCTCTCTCTCTCTCTCTCTCTCTCTCTCTCTCAACCCCCTCTCTTTCAGTACGTCTTCCTCCTCTCCCAAATGGGCGACAGCTGGTTCCAAGCCCTCTTCTCCATGAACATAGTCTGCATCGAAATGTTCCACAAGATGCAGGATGGATCCAAGGACAATGTGGTCCTCTTCTTCCGCGAGGCCATCCGCTGTACAGTACCCAAGGTGGGTTACTGTAATTCAGTAGATCGTAGATCAACTCCTTTCATCTTTAGATCAACCAATTTCATTCGCAGCATTCCAATCTTACCGTAATCTTTTCAGTTGGACAGTGTCATACTCAACTTCCTTCGTACCCTCAACGGCACCGGCGACTGGAACAGCCGCCTCCGTCTCTCTGGAGAGGTACCTTTTGACATATCCTTTACTTTTTTCAATTTCTATTTACTTTTAAATTAAAATAATTTTAATTCTATCCTTTGAATTCCAGTTCTCGAAGGTCTTCATGGAGAATCAGGACTGGTTCTTCGCCCTGAAGAACGGAAGTATGCTCTTCGGAGTGGCTGTGAACACCCTCGCCCACATCGTGGGAGACATAGCCTCCACGCCTCAATTGGACGCCCTCAAGAATATCCTCGTCAATGTCATCGTCACCTGCATCAGGTGAGGATTGCAGAAGGAGCTTTTACCCAGTGATTCCACTGGGTTTCCAAAAATTGTCCGCTGAGGGTCTCAAGGAGGCCCTGGACACATTTAAAGGTTTCATCGATAGGTGCATGGCGGCGAGGGTCATCTAATTCACGCGTTGATGTGGTACACGGGAGAGAAGTTTGCCTATCACGCGGAGATGCGGAAAAAGCCACTTTTTGAATGTTTCCTAAAGCGACTTTTGGAGATTCAACAAAGCCAAAAGCGACTGACTGCTCCGCGTCTCCGCACTCCTCAGTTTCTCCCCGCGTACCATATCAGCGGCTGAATTAGATGACCCCTGCCGCCAGGCTGACAACGATGAAACCTTGAAATGTGTCCAGGGCCTCCTTGAGACCCCCAGCGGACAATTTTTGGAAACCCAGTAGAATCACTGGGTCGAAAACGAGAAACTATAATTTTACAATGAAACTGAATAAAAATTATGTAGTTTTAGAATTTTGCGGCAATAAAATTTCTGTCCACTTTGAATCGATCGGCATTTAGATTCAAAAATAGTTCCTTTCAGAAGTTTAAAGGAAACGGTAACAACTAGAATTTAAAAAATGCCTTCACCCGAAAGGTGGAATCGAACCACTGCGACGCTAATCGCCTACAGGTTTGAAGCCTGCACCCCGGACCACCGAAGATCATTCGGGCGCTGGTTCCTCCAGCCGCCGCCGCTTTTATAACCCCGTGCGGCGGAGCGCCCGATTTGTTACGCGGGCAGGCGGCGGGTAAATAAAGCGACTGTGAGGAAAAGACACACACACACACACACTGTTTAACATTCTAAATCCCCATGTTTCAGACGGCGGCCGAATGATGTCTTCCTCCTCGGCAGGGAATTCCACTTCGCCATCATGCGCATTTCCAAGATCCCCGCAATCACCCAGATATTCGCCGATCTCATAAGGAAACCCGGAATGTTCGGCATCAAAAGTGCGTTTTTTCTTGTGAACTAGATCAGTTTCACCTTTAAATAGGAAGAAATTACAATTTTTTATCTGAAAATGGTGATTTTTGGCCAGAAATGACCTTTTTTGACCCGAATAACCCGGAAAATTGCAGATTTCGAGGAGGTGATGTTCCGAAGCACCCATCCGACGTTCACCAACAACCGCATCTCCCACGAAGTGTGCAAGAAGGTCATGTTCCTCATTGAGAACGTGAAGCCGGGACAGAATAACAAACACTACGAGTGGTTCCTCAATACGGTTGGTTTTGGGGGTTCTTACGGGCTGAATCCTATGAGCCGGCCCGTGCTTTGCCTATTTTCTACAGTAAGAAAGTGCTTATGATTATTTTTCAGCACCTGAAGAACGCGCCGGATTCGCAGTCGATGAGGGCAGAGATCATCCGCTTTGTCCTCAACTGCATGCCTCAGCAGGTCACCACGATGACCTTCGAGGCCAAGATGCAGTTCATCTACTTCCTCATCAACACGGCCACGGTCAGTGAAACACTTCCGTTTGGAAAAAGATACTTTCTTCCTTTTCGGTCAGTTTAATCCACTTTTTTCAGGCCGGTGCCGAGGCCCAATGGTGCAAGACGGCCCTGTGGCTCGACTGGTGGTTCCACGACCCGCTTGTGCCCTATTTCGCCCTGGAGACCGGTCTATGTAAGTTTTTACTTTGTTTACTGTTTCACAGGCTAGCCCGTTAAAAAAACTCCAAAAACCTGTATAAACTTCCAATTTCAGCCGTTCTCCGATACTGTCTGGGAGCGCAGGCAACGAAGGCCAATTCTCTGCTGGAATACCTTGTGAATTCGATTCCCCTGATCCATCCCCCTTCGGCCGGAAGAATCCACGCCTGCGTCAATCAGGCCATGAAAGTCATGGCCGACTTTCTACAGCAAAAGTGGGTTTTTATTTCTTAAAATTTGAATTTTCGCCTTGAAAAGCCCCAAAACTACCTTATAAGTTAATTTGTCTTTCAAAAAAAACTAATTTCAGCAACCACCCGCCTCTGAGCAATATTCTGGAGAGCGTGAGGATCGAGCGGTCGATAAAGGACATCGTTCGAAATGTCTTCAAGGACTTTGTGAGGAACCCAGCTGGCGCCATGACGTGAGTTTATAAGAAAAGATGAGTTTTAGAGGAAAGTGGAGGAAATGGAGCTGTCAAGCAGTGTTGAAGCAGTCATAATACAAAAAACGTCTGCCATATCGCTTTTCTGAGTTCTGTTTCTCCCCCGCGTACCACATCAGCAGTTGAATTAGATAACCCTCGCCGCCATGCAACTATCGATGAAACCTTGAAATGTGTCCAGGGCCTCCTTGAGACCCCAGCGGACAATTTTTGGAAACCCAGTGGAATCACTGGGTGAAAATCGCTATAAAACTAGGATTTTTCCACGGCAGTTGTGACTATATATGAAATTTGTCATTTAGGAAACAAATACCAAAATCGCAATCGTGAAAAATAACTGTTTGAGCGCCGGATTGTTTCCTTGACGTTTATTCCTTCAATTCGACTTTGTTAAATCCAGTTGAATCCTTTCTGGGTATTATTAAAATACCCAAAAAGGGCTCCAACCTTTGGAAAATGGACCATTTTACTCTCCTTCTGAAGTATTCCTCGCAGGCCGACTGTCATCATCCCCACTCCTCCGCAGCCGCCGGCGGTGGCCCCAACGCCTTCCGCGAACAACAACGACAGGAAGAAATCCAGGGAGGAACCGGCGGCCAACGATGACAGGGAGAAATCCCCCAGTCCGCCTTCGAAAGTCCGCAAGGTGGGGTTTTCTTTTTTGTGGTATTTTTTAAAATATTAAAATTATACTTTTCCGATTTTAATGTAATTTTTATTGAAATTTTTAATATTATAAAATTAATAAAAAAAATGAGTATTTTAGACTATGAGCAAGGAGGAGATGGAGAAGGACGTGGAAAGCAACTACCAGATGCTCAGGGAGGACATAAAACCCATTGTTTCTGATGTGAAGTGGGTTTCCCTTTGTTTCTCTGTCTCTAACACCTATTTTAGAGAAAAATTCAACTCTGCCGAATCCGACGACAGTGAGAGGAACGATTCCGTCTGCGGCCTTTTGCAGAAAATCTTGGACTATGTGGGTTACTGTAGTTTTTTTAAACCTTTAAGCTTCAAATGGATTACGGTAATTTAGACCTTTAAAATGAATGGACTTTAAATTGGATTCGATTTCAGGAGGACGGAATAGACGACGAGCAGTTGGAATTGATCGGCCAGTGTCTCCACGGACTGATAGGCAGACCGGCGGACAATGGAAAGAGCCTGGTGCCAGACCAGATGACCGAAGAGACCTTCGCCGATGCCTTCTCCCACCCCCTCTACATCATCTTCCGCAATTTGTCGTGAGTTTTTAGCTTTGGATTTCGCGGGTGACGAGAAATTGCGTACTGAAACAGTTGACTAAGGTTATCTGCCTGTGACAGGGAGGAGGTGCCAAAGTCAAGTTAAAAGTCATAACGGTTAAACAGAAAAAATGTAATTATCAACTAAACCCTTTTTCTAGAAGCCCGATTTTTGAAACCCAGAAAGCATAAATTGGAGTTATCAAGGTATATTTATTTGACTGCTTATTATATTACAATTACAAACATTTAGAATTGATACTGTAGATAATTGGTATGAGATAACTGGCTAGATTCTGATGTCTATTTCTTCGATGTCTTGGAGTTGGAGGTCTTCTTCACAGGGTAGATGTTGTTCGAAGGGGAGGGCAGCCTCTTTACTGGAAAGAAAAAGATTGATTAATGAAACGAGAGTGTGTGAGAGAGAGAGAGAGAACTAACTCACCAGGGAAACGGGGATTGGCGCAGGGAGGAGGTAGCATGACGATCCTCTTCTTGCCGTTCTGGGAGATGGGTGGTCGATCCAGCTTCTTCGTCTGAATATTGTCTTCAGAAAGAAGGATCAGAGTGACTAACAGTGCGGAGTCCCTTGACAGCCTCTGCCTTCTTCTTGCTGATTCTGTCGGTGATGGCCTTCAGTTTGGCCTCGTCGATGGCCTTCTTGTCCTGCTTCGTGTCACGGCACATTTTCGTTGTTGAGGAGGGAGAGAGAAAGTAGAATAGAGAGATCAGAAGATCGAACTGATTGAATGATGGGTGAAAGCTGGATATATACACTGGAAAGCACCGGAGGGCATGCCGCCGGTTATTCGCATGGGCAGGGGAAAAGCGCTGGCTGAGAAATGAATACTTTTGGAATATGCTAATAGTTTAAAGGAATCTTAATGGACCTATTGTGAATTTAGAGACGAACAAAAATTATCAGCTAATTGCCAAAAAGCGGGTCAAGCGACATTAGTTGTCAAAAAGTGTTTAAACGGTAATTTCCCCTTTGCTTTGCCCTAAAGTTGTTTAAAGTCATCAACGATTAATACAGAAAATACCGTAATATCAATTATCATCTAAATCGTTCTTTTTTCCAGGTTCACTCCCGTGAGTGACACCACCTCCCGCACCCCTCTGGTCACCATCATAGCGGCGATGCGCGACCGCGACAACTACATTTCCCTTCTTCTCCTCTACTTTATCAAGGTTATTTAGTCTATTTATTCTTTTTTTTCTAATTTTACAGCCCCTTTTTTAAACTGCAATTAAATAAAAAATACGGTAGTTCCTGAATTACGCTGTGGTTTCAGTGCGGAATCAGCGGGAACAACTCTGTGATGCCGAACAACGACCACGTGCTCTGCTACAGGGAGGTGGCCAGGGCCTGCGACAAGGACGTTTCTGAGATGTTGGCTGAGGACTTGGAGGTAAGCCAAAAAGCGGTTCGAGCGGCCTATTGTTGCCAGGAAGCGGCTTTTTTTTGAAATTTTAAATTTTAATTAACTGAAAATGAGCATTTCAGACCATGGCGCTGGAAGACGACAAACTGTTCTCACTGATCTTGCCCTTCGTCTTTGAGAAATTCCCGCAGGAAGTGGGGTCTTCTGATGAGGTGAGGAAATTAACACAATCACGTACACACACACACACACACACACACGGGACCGTTGAAAAAAATTCAACAACAAAAAAGTTGAAATTCGAAAACTCCTTCAAAAATCAGGGGGCCGGCCCGTCCGGCCCTCGATTTCTCCCTCCCAGAATGCTAATTGCTCCCCTCCAGTTATTGAAATTTAAGCTCCTGCAAGTGGTCTGCTCCCACATCGACGGCAAACAGCTCGCGGATCTCATCGGCACTTTGATCAGGTAATTTTGTTACAATATTTTAATTCGTTATTTTCTTTATTTCAAGATTAATAATGTGATTAAAATGTGCATCTTCAGGGAAGCGAACAGTCTGTTCCGGAAGGACAACATCTGCAATATCGTCACTGCTTCGCTGGAATGGCCGACCACGGCCCAGTACACCCTCTGGCATCTTAGTGAGTTTATATTTTTAAAAAATTTAAATTTTTAAACTAATTTAAAAAAAACTTTGTTTACTGTTTATCTAATTACTCTCCTTTCAGTCCACTCTGAAGCGGTGCCGATGGACTGGCTGCTGCCGATTGTGCCGAAAGTGAAGACGCACAAACACGCCGAGGCAGCCACCAATCTGCTCCTGACGCTCCGTAGACTGGGTTCGTATCTCTCTCTCTCTCTCTCTCTCTCTCTCTCTCTCTCTCTCTCTCTCTAACCCTCTCTTTTCAGACCGTGAGGCCGGAATGTCTCTCCTCCGTACGATCCTCTCCCGCCAGCCCAACCCGGACGACTTTTTCACGATCAACGCTTTGAGGATTCTGATCGACGACAGCGATTCCTGCCAGAAGGTGGCCGAACTCCTGTCGGCTCTCATCAAGAAGCTCATCAACAACAACGAACTTCACATGAACAACGTGTCGGCGGCCAAGCAGCAGGGGAAGAAGGCATCGCCCAAGCTCTGTTTGGAACAGGTACTATAGCAAAAGTTTCCGTATCAAATGGAAGCTTGACCTGCTTTTTGGCAATTAAAGTCCTTTTTTGGCAACCATAGGCCGCTTGAACCTCCTCGAGATCGTGCTTCTTTGGGGTTGGGCCCCCTCTCTTCCTTCAAACTTGCAGAATGGTTTCCCAGCAATATCCCTTTGTGTTTATGTGCAGTACGCCGTTGTAATCGAATTTTTATGGCGATTATTTTCTCACCAGCCATCTCTGCCTCGTAGTGATTACGGTAGTATTCAATTGATAGCCATGATCACAAGGCGCAATAAATGAAACCAAAAGACAAAATTCTAAAATCACAGACTCTGTTTCAAAAGCTTTTTTTAATTATGGAAAAAAAAGAAATGCACCGACCGGGATCGAACCATGGTTGTGTGGGAAATAAACGGACTGAGAAATCGGGTCAGGCCCTGCCGATGAAACTGTTGTTGCCAAAAAGCAGGTCAATGTATGCATATGGCGACAAAACAGTCTTCAATTACAAAACAAACAGTCCAAACTGCCTTTTTATGTGAAAAAGCGGTCTAAGCGGCTTTTGGCTGTCAAAAGCGAGCGGTTCAAGCTGCCTAAGAATTTAATCTACCAACCGAGATGGAACCGTAGATTGTCCCGATTGGGGAATTTAAAAGATTGTGTTTATTTGGTCCGGCCATTTTTGCTCTTTTGGATTACAATTCCTCATTTCCAGGTGCTCTCCCATCTGGAGACCTTCACACGCTTCTGTCTGACGAAGGAGAAGAAGATCGCCGAGCAGTTGTTCTCCAAGTGGCTGGTCCAGGAGGCCTTCAAATCCATCAAATCGTCAGTTTTCCTATTTTTTGCTTTATTTTTATCTTCTTTTTTTTGCTAGTTTTCAAAAACAAAACAATTTCAGATGCGAGAAGGCCGCCTTCCTCCGTCCCAAGTACTCCCAGCTCTTCGCAGTCGTCGAAATATTGGCAGATGACAGTCCGCAATCCTCGCGGACTTTGAGAGGAAACCGCGGGAATTCCGGCTCTTCGACGCCGGCCAAATCCAGCAAGAGGAAGGACGAAGACGTGAGTTTTGGCCTACCGTAGCCTTAATTAATTGGAATACGGCGACCATAACTTATTTGAATTTCAGGATGACGCGGCGCCCCCGACTGGGAAATCGAAGAAGCACCGGCCGGTGGTGCTGGATTCGGACAGCGACTGACCGCCTGTCCATGGCCTCATCGATCTCTTCCCGCAGGATCTATCCCTTGATTGCTAGAAACGAGTCTGTTCGGGTAGAACTCGTTTCCATTATTCTATTTCGTTGTTCGGATTGTAAAGTTCACAAGTGATACGGTATTCATTGTGTCTAGAGCAGGTTTCCAATAAAACGCGGTCGCTTATTTTGTGATTGTTGGATAAATTGTCGCTAAAATAAAGAAGTGAAATAACTTTTTGTTTTACATCATGTGACGAACCCTTGCAATGTTCGCCAAAGATTCTCGCGGTTTTCATTGCCAGATTATCGTAGGCTAATATAAACATTTATGGCATCGCGCCGTGTTTCCGAATTAAACGGTGGGAAAGAAGTTTTTGCAAGCGTGGAAAACATCGGCTCTCTTGTTTTATCGAACGGTATTAATTTGAAAAAAAAACTAGACTAAATTTTGTGTAAAGTATGTGTTTAGCTGTGGCCGCAATTAAACATCCCTTATGATTTTTGCCCTAAAAGGTTCTTAGAGACCATAACTCCCTCAAATTAAAACATTTTCCCATTTGTATATAGGTTTTTGAGATCAGAAAACTGTTTTCTTTCTGGTAAATAAAAACTAGAAAGATTGGTTTCGAAAAGAAATTTAATCAAAAATTTGTCGTGCTGGCCTTGAAAAAAAGAGTATTTTTCTTGACAAAAATTACCTAGCTTCTTCGGTTGGACTTTTAAAATTAAAAAAAAAGTGAAAGTGAAAAATAAATTATAGCGATCCTTAACTTTTGCAGAAACATTTTGAAATCATTGTTATCCTGTTTGTCCTCGATATTATGTCAAAAAAAACTGCGAGGCATTCATACAACAGTTAGTTAATCGATTATTCACAGAGTAAGTCCATCTTTCGTTATGACGCTCTAGCCGTTGAAAGCTTATTCGAAAATTGTATAACATTCTTACTACTTTATTACGAAAACAAACATGCAGAACAACCCCAAAAGCTGAGTTTGATATGTCAGTGAACAATTGTTCCGCAGAATCAATGGTCATGTCACTCCGCTGATTTCCACAAATCCTCCTCTGGTGCGATCACTGCAAATTGCGAAACTATCCAGATGCTCCAAATTTGTAAATTGAGGATAAGCGAACTGTAGCGCACCGTCAACGTAAATCTAAAATGAAAATTGTGTGAATTGAGCAAAAATAAATACCTCATATTTGCCATTCATGATTTTGATCTCATAAGTGAATGTAGTGCGCGCAAATATGAAACGACGACCATCACATATTGAAATATTGTTTCCTTTGCATTCGCTAAGTGTATATCCATGGGTGTAATCGTCGTAACACGTGGTGGCGTGAATAGTCTAAGAATAAAATTAAGGAAAGACAAGCGCGTACCTGGCGTTGTAAATCATTTTCAAATACTAACGCTAAGATTCGGCTTTTTGAGTTTAGTAAATTGACAGTAAATTTCGTATCTTCGTTCGAAATCTTTCCTTTGAATATGACACTTCGGCCGACACCCAAATGAAAGTTGTTTCCGGTTGGCTAAAATAACAGTTCTATAAACGTTGCACACTTGAAACATTAACATGCTCCAAAACTTCCTTTACTTACCGCTGCTTTACAATTTTTGATCCTTATGTGATAGTCTTTGGTAGGAATCAGAGAGCTCTGCAAAAACAACCAATCATAGTTTATTGATGATCGTGATGTTCAAGGCTTTAAATGTAAAAAATAACAACGCCTGGAGATGACCACCCTACGTCGATTTCGAGCTGCGCAGAGCCACTTCCCATATCCGGTCTAAGAACTTTTCTACAGAATAAGAGCTAGGGTCCATCCGAAAACGCAGTATTTTCTTTAGTGGAACTGCACTAATTTTGCAACAGATGTGGTCTGGTATATTGTTTTGTGATTGATGCTCTTCGATTACAGTGCGGCGTTATGGTAATCCATGAAACTGTGTTTGTGAATTTGAGCATAATTTGTCGTTTAAAACTGTTGCCACAATCGATCGCGGTAATATAATTGCCGCTTTTTTAGAGTCCCATTATTCTAGATTGTCAGTGGATATATACCCCTATTTATGTCTTTCTTACCCTGGTAATATTGATCTCCCCGTAGTGTTGGTGGTTATTGACACTGTGTCCGTGATGCCTGCCATAATCAACTTCATGATTATGGTTATCATGATGCTTGAAGTTTTGATGACCACCAGCTTTGCATTCCTGTAGTTGTTTACCGAGACTGTAGTTGTTCTGAAATACGACATATTCTGTGCAATAAGATATTATAGAAATACCTTGTACAGCTCACATTCAGAAGGGCGGACCTTCGATTGTTTATTACGGTGGTTTTCTGTGTTTGATACTAGCAGAAATAGCAAAGTGGAATGCAGCCACATTACTGTCAATACTGTAGCAACAGACGAACTGTAAACCTCTTCGCACGTGACGGATTTATAAGAGTGGCCGCCCGATTTCAAATAAAAGATGGGAACATGTTTATTGTTGTTGTGGGAATCCTTTGCTACTCCGTTTGCGTCAATTGATAACTCGAGCAAGTAAAACAAACGTCTCTCTAATGTATCATGTTCATTGGTTTGCTGCGTTTCCAACTTTATTTACAAAAAACAAAACAATTCAGTTGCTACACCCAACGGCCAGTTCTCCCCGAAGAAAGGGACCTGTGGTCATAGCATTGAAAATGAGCTTACGTTGAGATATACGGAAATTATTGCATTTTATATGAAAGGATGTAATTATTTTATGTTATGAGGGTGTTTGCAACTGTTAAAAACAGCTTGTGTTAGAGCTTGTGTTATACTGCTCGACAATTAGAGATTTCTTGTCTTAAACCGTTACCCACGCAGTGACGCATTTCCGGAACTACAAAGGACGCCGGACGCAGGCACAAGATCTCTTCCTATAGGGCCGCCTTCAACCTTTTAGCCTGTTCCCGGTTTTATATAAACCTTGATTACTCGGTCTTGGCACTTGCTATTACGGAGTTCCCTTTGGGACTTCAACTGGCAACAGTTTAGACATGACTGTAATCACTTGTGCGAGAGAGGTAGTGAAAAACATAACATTATTATTGGCGTTTTCAAAGCATTTCTCTCCCATTTGAAAATTATTAATTAACAAAATGCAGACGGATTTTCAGCTTACATTTTCAGCTTACAAAAAACCCGAACCTTTATTCATTTATAAGTTTTTGACAACACGGCCAAGTGCATAAAAAACTGGGATTATGCAAGGTAAATACATTTCTTACTAGCGTTTCTTTATTGGTGTCGAACAGTCACCTCGCAGATTTCAACACTTCCTTGGGTGCATATCATCACCGTGCTCGACTCATCCATATCCTCCACTTTTGGATACGTCATAACCAGAGTGCCTCCAATATAAACCTGGAACATGCTTTTAATTCCAGCAATGAGATAAAACCACCTCAAAGTTATCTATGTTTACCTTAATCTCATAAGTAAACGTGTCGAGCTCAAATTTGAATGAACGCCATTTGCAAAATTTCCCAGGCGTATATTCAAAAGATTCCGCTAAACGTCCGCTCAGACTACCGTATTTATACGTATAGATGAAGAGGTACTAAAGGTAACATTATTTTTAACAGAATATTGATTGCCTCGGTTTTCAAATCAGTATCTAATTTGATTGGAAGGCTTTTGTCTTGCTTCTTCAGCGAAATAGAAAATACAGTTTCTTTGGTGGAAAGTCTTCCCTTGATCACAACACTTCTTCCAACAGACAAGTGCAATGGAATATCCAAGGGCTAGAATGACACAGTTTGACTGTATAGTCCTAGTTACTAACCGTTTCTATGCAATTCTTTAGAGTCTTTTCATTAGGCTTGAAATCTCCAATAGAACGAAGTGAGCTCTGTAAAAATACACAAAATAAACAATCAAAAATCACAAAAATTATTTAAAGGGACATTCATTTAATCGGTTTTGGCCTTCCATATTGCTGCCTACTGTCACTGGCTGAACTCATTTTATCCAGGCTGCTGATACGTTACGGGTGAGCTCTGTGCGCAACCGGTGTCGCAATGCTGATGCGGGCAGGTGCAGAGGTAGGGACCGCAGGCGTAATTTTTAAAATTATTTTTTTATTAGTTTTATTTATATTTTTGGTTATGCCCTCTCTAACTTGAAGATTACCGTTTGAATTTTGAAAATTGGTTCACTTTCAAGAAAGTTATCCTCTTTCAAGTGGCTCTCCGACGCCTTTCAAATTAACCCTTTATTCATGGGTGGGCGGGGCTTGCCGTTTGCCGCATGGTTTTTTGCAGCCTTTGCGCAGACTCCGCTAAAAATCGTACACATAAAAAAATCAAGCAGAAACAAATCTTCGTAGTTTAAATCAGCTAATGACACTCCTTTTAGCTCGTTTCCAACTCCAATTCAGTTAAAACCCAAAAAAAAATGATATTTTATTCACAAAGACAAAACATGGCTTTATTCAAGGTACAACAGTCAAAATTATATGGTATCTCTCAGTCGCCGCTTCGTCGTAATTCCAAAAGTTTAGTGAATAAATGAATGACGAAGCGGTGTCCGATCTGCACGACGGGGACGTGGATACCGGCGCAGATCATATTCACAGGAAAAAAACTCACAAGAAAATAAATTCACAAGAAAAGACAACAAAACGGGCAAAAATGATAATCATGCACATGAACTACTCTACTCATCGAGGAACTCTACAGATCCACAGTCGATGGCCATCTGAAACTCATCTAGGGAAACCGGATACGTGAGAGGGTCATCACGGTACCGGATGGAAACGACCGGCTGACCCTGGGCCCGCTGCTCCACCGCTTCGACGACACCTTCGAAACCATTTCTGGTACCATCGGTGGCGTCGAAATAGTAGACCAACGGACGTCCCACGTACTCCTGGCAGTTTCCTTCTGAAAAAGGGTGTTTACACTTCAGGTCATCATCGATGAGTTCCAGGACCCGAGTACGGAGCTCGGGAATTGTGCATTTCCGCCCGTTTGAAGACAATGTATACAACTTGGGCCGAGGCTCAGGCTGCTGCATGACTTTTTGACGGAAGCGGATTTGCGCCACCAGGGCACCTACCTGCTTTCCAGCTGTGGACCCACATTTCAAGAGACCGGAATCCACCTCAGCCACGGATTCCCATAATCCAAAGGCCTGGATGTCTCCCGTCCACTTACAGCGCACCTTCGCGTCCCTGGCCACCTTTCTCCGTGTTTGTTTCGCTTTTTCGAACGCTCCTAATATTCACACATGAACCAAAAAACTAAAAACAGGTAAAAAGTTAAGGATGTTTAGACCAGTATAAATCTATATTTTTCACTTTTTGGCACTTTTTGGTGTTTTATAATATCAAAAACTGTTTTCATAACATATTTATTAACTTCATTTTCACCAATGGGGGCGTATGGGTTGCTGGTATGGTCAAAATTAACAAAATTGGACACAACTTTTTTTCGCGCAAACATTTTGAAAAAATTTTTTTTTGTTTTAAGCGCATACAACTGCTCTATAAAGTGATTAAAAAATATTACATGTCACAGATGCGTCATGTCAAATATGCCTGAAAGTCTGATAAAACGCTTATTTTGACGATGAAGCTTTTTGTTGATCGTGCTGAAAACCTTCCCAATCTATTCTCCGTGCGAATACCGTTCGGAATGTTTGTTTGGAAAAGAAAAAAAATAAAAAATGCGCGCGGAAATTGAAAAAACCAAATTTTCTTAACATTTCGGGCTGCCGCCGCGGCGCCACCTCTGCGGTCCCTATGCAGAGGGGAAAAGCAGGCTAAAATCGTGAACAACCAACAATCGTGAACAAAGGCAAAACTGAAAATCTCAGTTCGTAGATAATTGGCATTTATGGTTAGAAAGAAGGAAACTAGGAATTTTGTAGTTATAAGAAATCAAATATTTTCAACGCTGCTCAAACTAACACTACTTATCACATTGAACTTAAAGGAGTAATCCGGCACCTTTTCATTTCTCACGTTATTCTAATTTTTGGTCCTCATTTTCCATTGCTTGTCGGCGTTTGTCGACACTTTTGGCCAAAAACTACCTGTTTGGAAGCACTTTTCTCAAAATCTGGCCATTTTGGTTTAAAATAAAGTAACGGTTATTGTTTTCAATGCCAAGGCGAACCTTTGAGCCAAAAAAGTGAAAATGTGAAAAAGGTGCCGGATTAACCCTTTAATTACTTAATTTAACGTGTGTGTGTGTGTGTGTGTGTGTGTGTGTGTGTGTGTGTGTGTGTGTGTACTTAAGAGCAACATTCGCTTACACGCATAATTCAAACCCAGTATAAGATATTTTAACATGTATACCTACCCCTGGTATGTTGATGACCTCATGCAGGTGATGATGACGGTTACGCTGATCTTCCTCGCACTGCTTCAGTTCTCTTCGAAGTTGAATGTTGGCCTGAAGACTGAGTGGACATACTTTTAGGATTTACCTCTTTAATTTCTCCTCGGATGTCTTGGCTCTCTGAGCTCTTATGGTGATGACAATGTACATTCGTTAGAAGCACGAAGACTGTGGTCGCAAATAAGGGAATCCACATGGGGTACGGTAGATGGTACCAGACGGACTGTAGCGTTATTAGTTGCTGCCATTTTTATAGCAATGCGATCGCGGCCGATTTTCGAAATAAACGCTGAGAAAACGTTTATTGCCATCGTGGTAACGAATTTGAACCACCTGAAAGCCATTTGAAAAGAGGGGGATCTTAAAGAAAAGAATACATTTTAATATGAATCAAGTTAATGCATATAACTGGCCCGAGGCTTTAGATTTAGATTATACCTAATTATTGGGTTGGCCCAGGCCTTTCCCTATTCCAACTTCCGGGCAGCAATTTTGCCATGCTGGTAGATAAAAAATAAAATGTTGCAATGAAAAAAATAATGAATCAAGGCTTTAGGCAGATGGCAATAAATAGAGATGTACGAAATGAAAAGAGGAGATTAACTGGGGAATATATAGAAGAAATGCTCAATCTTTTCAGAGAAAAATACTTGGGAAAAGTTAGGTGGGTGAACGCACGGAGATGGACTTGTTGTTTGATGAGGTCGTGCCTTTGATCATTAAACTCCAGTTTTTCCAGTTACCCAAAGCAATTGTTAGTTCTTACTCTTAGGCTGAAGCAGATGAGCTTATATTTTCAACTTAAATGAGAGAAAATAAAAAGTTTTTCCGTTGCCGGGAATCGAACCCGGGCCTTATGGGTGAGAGCCATAAATCCTAACCACTAGACCACAACGAACGTGATTGGAGCCACTTGGCGCTGCTTTAAGAACACGTGGCGGCGTCTGCCACTGACGTCTTTTAAACTTTCTTAAAAATAGACTATTAAATTACAGAATCTTTAGCAGTCATCTACAATCGAAAGAAAACTCTACTTCCTCTCTTTGTTTTCCTCCATTCCTCTTCTCATCGAAGCTTTGAAGAGTTTAGTTCTCCTATGGGCTATAGTAACCAACAATCAACCCTGGCTCATATTTCTTACTGAATTTTGGTAATTTCATAAAAAATTAAATAAAACATTCATTTTAAGGCTCTATTGGACGAAATTCATGACTTTCTCTCCCTGTTGGACTGTCCTCCTTTTGACTCCTCAAGTGAGGCATCTCATGCTGGAAGGAGGCTTCATTGGATGCATTTTCAAAAGAAAACGATCAATTTCTATGGTTTCCACCATTCGACCCTTTCAAGCAACCAGAAGCTGAAAATTAGCCTTTGAAAATAAATTAAAATATGGAAAATTAGAATCGGCCAAATTAGAATGCCATTGGCCGCCGCCCTTCTCCTCATTCCTGCCTTCCTCCTCCCTTCCGACGGTCGACCAACCATGAAAATCGTCCTAGGTAATCAATATTTTCTTTTTTAATTGAAATCAATCGATTTCTTTTAAATCTATTGATTTTAGGAAACAAGACGGAAGACTACAGTACCCTTTCTGTCAATGGCCTCGCCCCGCTGGAGGTTCCCGTGGCCAGGGGAGGATTCTTCGATGGATATGTGACCCACGCTAAAAGTTAGTATTTTTTAGTTCTTAAACCATAATTTAAGGCCTTTACTTTAATAAAATTGGTTTTAGGCCTTAGGAAGATGTACCTTACCCGGAATTTCGAGGACATTTACTCTGTCTCCAAGAACATTAGCTACGAGGAGCACAAGCCCCTCAGCCAGTTCAAACCGGGTAAGTCTTTAAGGTTCTTAATAGCCTTAAGGTTTAGTTCTTAAGAAATAAAGTAATTTAGGCCAATTGGGTGTTCTGGAACTGCTCAAGTCGTGGGTTCGCGTGCTCCTCCTCCAGCGAGTCTCCGCCTCCAAAGTCAAAGTCTACTTCCTGGACACCGGAGTGGAGCAAGAAGTGGACATTAGCAATCTCTACCAGTTGCCGGACAAACTCAGAAACACGCCTCGTGGGTTACTGTAGCTCCGGGAGTACGGTAGTTTCAGCCCTGGCCTTTCCGATCGATGTGGGCAGGACTCTTGTGAAGGAGGCCGACGCCCAGGACCTGCAGAGGCTGCGAGGAGCCAGGGTCGCTGTGAAGATTGGTTTTCCTTATTCTTTACGTTAAATACCTTAATAAGGACTTGATAAGGTTCTGAATCCCTTAATTTCAGACGAAAAGTCTCCAAATGGCCGTTTTATCAGCAGCGAATTGACCGTCTTCGATAGGAACACTCACAACAATGAACTGATGATGACCGCCCTCGGAGACCCGGAATTTGTCATGGATAGGTGGGTATTTAAGTTCTTAAACCTTAAGTTAAGGTATATACTGTAAAGAAGAATGGGATGCGGTAGTTTTAGAGCAATTTTACAAAAGGTGCGGAGCTGCCACGTAGAGTGGCCGCAACGGGGCTGCCTCACGTGGTGGCATCGCCCATTTGCGATATAGATTATTCCAGAAATTTAAGTATTTTCCAATATATAGTATATTTCAGGGCCCTCCCTCTGTCCCACTTTGAATCCGAGAATGACAACATCGCCAAGCCCGCCACTGCCATTTTGACCACCACTTTGGCTGCCATCGCCGAGGGAAAGGAGACGATCAGTGGGAAATCCACTTTTAAAGTGAGATTGAAAGTCTAGACGTGGCTGCTTTGGTGATTTCCCTCATCTGCGTTCTTCTGCTGATTGGAGCTATCATTGTGGCTATTCTTTGCATCGTCAGGAGACTGAAGGCCAATCGGAGGCTGCGAAAGGCCGAGGAGGCGGCTGAGAAGAGCGAAAAGAGCGAAAAACAGTGGGTTTGAGAGAAATTGAGGAAAAAGGAGGTTTTTAGGGTTTCTGAGGCCCCGATTGCCCCGAAATTCGTTGAGGAGAAGGTTGAGGTACTTATTTCCTTCATTTCGTCTCCTCAAACTAGGATCCTTAAAGTTTACACTGAAATTGCAATTTCAGACTGTCCCTAGGGTCCTTTCTCTTCCAAACGACGGATTGGCTTCTGTTGCGGCTACGATTGGATTGGCCAAGGCGAACGTGGACATTGAGAAGAGGAAGAATGGTCTTCAGGAGAATCCCAACCCTACCTCTTCTTCTGAAGAGCCAGAGGAAGGAGCCAAGGCAGTTGAGATCTCCTCTAGGATGTAAGAATCCATTTGGACTACAGTAATCCTGAGTTACAGTAGGATTGGCGAGGAAAGTGAGCGCGCGAAGGCAGGTTGGAGCCAGTTGTCGACCATCTACGACTCTTCTGTTTCTTCTTCCGATGGAGGGTACCCCCTGCACAGCACCCCCGTCTTCCCCTTCCACCACCGTCCCACTCACCTCCCTCCTTTCCTTCGCCCTAGGATTCAGGTTGGTTAATTATCTCTCTCTCTCTCTCTCTCTCTCTCTAATCTTCTCTTTAGGACCCCTCCTTCATCTCCACCCCCATCGCCTACCAA
Organism: Oscheius sp. G VE-2021; assembly: GCA_022343465.1. NCBI lineage: Eukaryota > Metazoa > Nematoda > Chromadorea > Rhabditida > Rhabditidae > Oscheius > Oscheius sp. G VE-2021. The sequence goes on along the minus strand of JAJQXH010000038.1, from coordinate 796,547 downwards.
ACCCGCGCCAGTCTCCAGCCGACCAACCTCAACGCCACCGGTTACTCTGATATTCTCAATGTGCGCCCCATTCTCAACAGACTCCATCTGAATGAGAAGACCATCCTCAAAACTACGGTATCCCTTTGTTTCACTGTTGAAATAGAAAGTTCAGATGGCTGATCAGACTCTTTTCGTGACTGCGCCCTCTTCGTTGGAGGACATCACCACCAGCCGTCTCTAGGCTTCTGAAGAAAAGACTACACTTTGTCGTTGATCGTTTTAATGAACTTGTTTTTGAGAAGTGTCTTTATTCCAATGTAAAATGAATAAAACCAAAAATGTTACAAAATCCAAGTGAAACGTGGTAGACTTGCAAGGTTAGCGAATGGTGACACTGCTGATTTCAAGTCTGCGATCAGGATACTGGCTGTACGCGTAATGACAAATCATGAAGTTCTTCAGGTCTCGAACACCCAAACGATTCTGATATGTCATTACATAATTATTGTTAACGTAAATCTAAAGCAATTATATATTTATAAACAAAGCATTATTTTACCTCATAGTTATTTGCGTTGATTTTAACCTCAATAGTAAATTCTACATCGAATTTTATAATATCATTAACTTTCACTTTTTGTCCATCATTTTTTCTAGCAAAGTTGGTCCAAATCCACGTCCCGTTACTGAAAACTACGTTCCCAAAGAAATGCTGAAAAGCATTTTTATAATCACATCTGTCGACGTTTCTAGACGTTTAGATTAAAGTGGACAGTTGCAAAAATCAGAGGAAGGTCTCCTTTGTTATTCTCTAAGATGACGTAAAAACTATAATCCTCTTTCGAAGTTGTCGCCTTTAATATCAAACATTTCCCAACTGTCAGATTTAGAGGGTGTTCCGAGGGCTAAAATGATTTTTCTACTATTACAACCCCTAGGATTACTTACAGGCTCATTGCAATATCCTCCTATGGCTAAATACCTTTCTCCTTCCTTTTTCTCAGTTGGCATCTTTTTCTCTGTAAGTGAGCTCTGCAAAACATGAATTCTTGTGTTTGAGCTCAAACTAACCCCTGGAAAGTGGAGAGTTCCGTTTACCATTCGGTAAGGGTTGTAGTCCTTGTCCTTGTGCATGTGGTGGTTGTGGTTCCCACCATGATGACCGTGGTGATCATCACGGTGGTGACCATGGCCGTGGTGACCTTCATGCCCTGAGTGTCCCTTACATTCATTCAGTTCCTCGCGCAGTCTCTTGTTGTCCTTTCGTAGTTTGTAGTTCTCCTGCAAACATATTAGACAGGCACAGTTTCCTACTTACTTCCAGCAGATCCTCCTTTGTCTTGTGCTTATCCGAGTGCCGATTCCGATGGCCTTCTGCGCCCACCAGGAGAAGAAGCCACGTCGCAAGAAGAAGGCAACTCCTCATCACAAAAGATACGGTAGAGGCAGACGACTGTAGAATTAATGGATTCAACTCTTTTATAGAAATGACATCGTGCCCGATTCGAAATAAAATTTGTCTGTGAGAAAGTGTTTTACGACAATCGTGGAAACACATTTCCGCTTTGAATTGTTTCATCAATAAAGAAAGCCTCTCGCTGAACACAAACAAGAATACAATGTTTTTAATTACTTTAGTTTAGATAAATAAATAAATAAAATTTAAACCCTGAAACAAAAGTTCCATACTCTGCATTGTTTCAATGGGAAACAATTCACAAAATAAAGTTAAACTTGAAAACGTCAGCTCAGAGCCGGATGTGCGCACTTTCCTCCTCCAACACTGAAAATGCCTCTTTATCTTAATTTAAAGGACTGTCTCACCAAATTCACTGGATCCATACTTTGAGAGATTCGTATTGACTGGTGGGAGAGGGGATGGCGGTAGTTCTAATCAATATCAATCAATAAGTATGAAGTATGAATTACCGTATGCTTCTACTCCATAGCGTTGATTGCTGGTCATCGGAGGGCGGTGAACCACAGGAACAGAGATTCTGGGAGCGCCATTTGCATCTGAAACATTTAATTTGAGAAAAAGAGTAAAACTTACCCAAATTGAAGGATATCCTGTTCAGTTGACCCTGAGATCCATACATCTGAGGACCCTGGGGAGGGACACCATAGCCGGCGTTGACTGAAAAATTGTGTTTACCCTAATTCGTTTATTTCCAATTTTTGATGAAACTTTATGTGTCCCGCTCTTTCGAGGGGATTCCAAAAAATGAGAATACTCATATGCGTCCACTTGCACGGAAATCTTTAGTAAAAGGCGAAAGATTTTCTCGATTGATTGCAAGAGAACCAGAGGTGCCCTTTTGGGCGGCGGACGCGACTATCCCTCGCGGTGGCGCCGATTCGCTACGGGTGTCAGTTGCCTGACACTGTCTGCGCCCTCTTGCCCGTAGAAATATTTTGTCTTTCCGGCGGGAAATTCAAATTCTCACTGTATCGATCCATTGTGTTCAACTGCTGAGGAAGAGTCGTCGCCTGATGATAATTCCTCTGAAGGGAGAGAGTGTTCGTCCTAGGGGAAAGGACTCTATTCTCTAGCCAATAAGAGCTCTGCTGAAAATGAATATTTAAATTTAACTTTTCGAATAAAGAAACCAATTTTTCAGAGCGATCCATAGTACTTTTAGTCATAAGGGATCCTCGGCTGGAATCAGGCTCTCCCTTTTCGAAGGCACAGGGGCAATAAATAATCATTAGGACGAAGAGACCGAATCCGAGGAGGACTGAAAAAGGTTAGATGGATTTTATGGAAACGGTACCTCCTCCTATGATGTAGTCACGGACGGCAAATGGAAGAAGGGGGAGGCTTAGGTAGAGACCGAGGGAGATCAAACCGGCGATGATCTAAAGCGAAGATGTGTGTGAGTGTGTGTGTGTGTGTGTGTGTATGTGAACGTGAAAAATACCTACCGTAATCAAAATGTTTTGTCGACTCTCAACTCTTCTGACCGACAAAATCGAACAAATGAGGGTGATTACAATAAAGGCCCCACAAGGTGCACAAGAAGCGAGAAGTCGATGTTCAAACTAAAACATAGAAAAATTAGACTTTTCTGAAGAACTACGTTTTCTCCTGGAGAACACCTCCAGCCCATTCCGTGCTGATGAGAAGTGACGAATGTGATCTCAGTTGGCCATTCGAAGAAGGCCCATTCGAGAGACATCACTGAGCAGAAGATTGGTGGTTAGTCTTTTTCTTTTTTCTCTCTCTTTCTCTCTCTTTCTCTCTATTTCTCACTCACTCTCTCTCATGTTTACCTATTTGAATAAAAATGATTCCAAATGAGACCCAAAACAGAATTGATGTCTTAGTCCTGGATGGGGTAGCCGTAACGTCTCGCAATTCGGATCTCCAGACAAACATTGTCTAAACCGAAATTCAGGCAATAAAAAACGAGATGGGAGAGAGAGAGAGAGAGAGAGAGAGAGAGAAAGAAAGGAAAGGACTTACCTTGACCAAAATCGGTGCCAAAACTGCCGTCAGGGCAGGAGCGAAAGATAACCTCCTCACCGAACAAGAAACTGGATTCGGGGGCATTATAAAGAAAATGGAGACTAGGCATAACATGGAAACACCTGAAATTGTATTATTTTCTTTTCAAAACTATCTATAATAATTTGAAATTGAAAACCCGCTCACCTGCAATTGTCATAACAGTGCAGGTACGGTAGTTATCCTCCGCTTCAGTAATCAATCGATGATAAACACACATTGTGCAAATTGTGAAGCAGAGGACTAAAATATACGGTAACTTTGAAAAGTTAAAAGTAAACCTGCTCCGATCGTAAATCCCAAGACGTACATGTCCCTCAGGGCGTCGCGGAAGGTTGGCCGCTTTCCGGCCTGAGAGCGGCGGATTTCGTCAGCGGCGCAGGTTGACCTAAACAAATTAGTATACAATTTATTTAAAATTTTATATTTTATATGTTTACAACTATTTAAACAGAATTATTTTAGAATTCAACGTTTAAAATGAAGAAAAAAATACCTTGGACACAAGCTCCTCAAGGGCGCCCTAGTTCCATCGCGTTCCTCCATGATCAATTCCATGGGAGCGGTGTAGGTGAAACCAGTAAGCTAAAATCAATAAAGGTAGTTTAAATTAACAAAGTTTTAATAATTACCGTATCCCATTCAGCTATTCGGTCCACTTCCAAGTGGGAATTGAACATGACGCGATTTACGACAAGGCGACTGTCACGGAAACCAGAAGTTCCATTGAAAAAGACTTCTGAAACGGCTAAATTGCCTTTTTCAGTGATTAAAATGATAAATAAAGGTTGGTTATTGATTTTCACTTTGAAATTATCGATTTAAAAATTATGACCTGGTGGTTGAATCGAACCATGGTCGTTTGTCTCTCCCGCCATCTATTCAACTTCGCCATGGTTAATTTTATTTTTATACTCTGTTTATCTTACCTCCACTATCTCCCAAAGGATGCACAAATCGTAGATTTAGTATAGCGTTGAACAGAGTATCCTGCGGCTCATTCATGCAATCGTTCAAATTTTGAACCAACGCTCCTGAAAATACATTTTTATCATTTAAACTGTGTAAAATTACCTGGACAAACATTGTCGACAAGTTTTCTGACTGCATGGGCTACAGAATGCACGGCTACAGTAACCGGAGCTATATCAAGGTCAGGGGCAACGGCTGTGAGATTCAAAAGCTGTTTTTCTTCGCATTCCCTAAATTTAATAAATTAATAATTGTATTTGTAAGTAAAATACTTTGAAAACTGCTCTCCTGCCTCATTTTTGCCGCCGATGTGACAGCGGAAGGCAGTTGACCAGAACTGACTCCTCCAGTGGTTGGGGAAGGGGAGTTTGGCAAACTGGGAGGTCAGAGACTGTTGTTCGTGGCTTTGACGGACTTTGTCGGTGGCTACCTAAAATGACTCTTACATGATTGAATAGGCCATGCACATACAATTAAAAACTTTTTGAAAATTGAAATTTGGTTGAGGTTGAAACGAGTTATAACAATTTTAATGTGGGACCTGGCAGCTGGGCGCACGAAGCTTATGGCCGAGTGGTAGTGCGCTTGGTTAACAAACTTTCGACCAAAGTTCGAATCCTTGATAAAGTATTTTGTTTTTACTCATGAATTAAGTCACTTAACAAGTGAAAGAGTGAAATCCAAGTGACTTTTAAAGTCTCAAGATAATTTTGCTACCCTACCGATAGAAGAAGTTGATCAAAATGAGGCCAAGCTCCAGTGAACTGTTTGGAAGTGAACCACCTGGGGTCCTGCGGAGTTAAAATGATGAATCTGCCTGCGATTACCTGAAATGTCATAATTTTCTTAAATAAATGAGAAATTTTACCATTTCAGCCCTGAAGGCCTTCATCAACTCTACCCAATTTCCTTCTCCAAGGAGGACAATGACGATTCTGGCTTCGGTTAAGAGCAGTCTGAACATTTTCTGTTATTCATATTGCCTTCAACTTTAAAAGTAAATAACGTTTGTAGGAAAACAAAGAACACCTTTGCGGCCCATGATAACAGACGCGGGGAGATTAATAGAGCGGCGGCCGCGGCAGACTCCCAGCGATCTCGTGGTGTAGTGGTTATCACATCTGTCTAACACACAGAAGGCCGGCGGTTCGAGCCCGCCCGAGATCAAATCTTTTGCTTTTTATGAATACATCGCCATAAATCACCCCTTTCTCATAGTTTCTCTTATAAAATCAGTTTTCTTTTAGGGCTCACCGTCTGACCGCACTCTCAGCTGCCGCTTTTCCCTCATTCTTCAGAGCCACGCTGTGCTCGACACAGATTCCTCTCCCATTCGCCATTTCAACCAACTGTAGAGATGTGCTAAACAAATTTTAATTATGTTTTTGTAAAATAAATAATATACCTAATATGTCTATCATCATACAGAAGATTCACACATTTGCTCTCAGTATAATGCAACAATCCCAACATTGCTTCGATTGGACTCTGCATGGATGGCAAAGTTCCTGTAGTCAGAGGCTAAAACAACAATTTAAATAAGTTTAAAACTACTTTTACATGTTCAGTAGGTGAAAAATAGGTATTGACTGTTGGAATCCTGAGGTGACGGGCGAATTCGTCGACATTCGGTAAGTGCGCCCCATCGTCCCTTACCAAAGCTACCAGATCAGTCCTTTAAAATGTAAATAGATTGAAAATAGAAAAAGAAACTGACTTTTGGATATTGGTCCCGGAAAGAAGTTCATACAAATCGGCTACGGTACGAAGATCGGAGGAACAACTGTCGACGATTACCGCTCCGAGGGAGAGGCCGGCGTCTTTTAGGACTTTTTGGGAGTTTACCTGAAGAAAAAAAATGAATTTTTTATTGAAAATCGTAGTTTTCAGTGCAAAATTCATGTTTGATTCGTATTTAATCTTCGATTTATGGGTTTATGCAAAGAATTGCAGTTATTGATCGATTGCTGGCGCGCCAACGCGCGAGCGGTCGCGTCGCGGAACCCAGCTTAGTGCGCCACATACTATCGATCGATAACATTCTTCTTTTTAACTAAAAAGTTCCACAGTAGTAATTAACTTACG